>JAMKQA010089783.1:0-16372 GCA_024699735.1 Posidonia australis
ACAGAGCGCAATAATGTCACCCTTACTATAACCTTCCAACTTTCCCTTATCCCCACAGTTCAGATTGAAAACTTTCGAAATAATCGGGGGAAAATACCAAGAGTACCCCCCAAACAGAACCCGAGGCGTCAGCGAGATGGTCCTCCAGCCCTACTCCGCACAAGGTGCACAAAGTCTCTCGCTGGGATCCCACCGGCGGAAGCAAGCTCGCCGGCGACATGGAAAATAGAGTCCCAGAGGGATTGTAGAAGGCTCCCAAACTCAGACCTGCCATTCTCAAACTTAGATCTGCCATTCTCTAAGGATTCATCCATAACAATTAACAGTAGTATAGAAATACTCCAAAGTAACGGATCCAGGAAGGGCAAAAACATCAGTTCGCAAAGAACTCCATTTCACCGAATGGAACCAGTTGGTGACAAAGATTTAGTAAAAAACATGCAATCCACACCAATATTCAATGGTGCCTTGAAATCTAGATGAAAATAACCACAGGCACCGAATTTTATCACTAGATCACCAGATCTAGTCGATCGGGTGGCCGCAGAAAGGGATCTACCCCGCCTGAGACTAGTGGTGCTGTCCCGACCACCGGAGCTAGATTGGGGCTCAAGAAAGGGGGTGGCCGCCTTTCTCTTACAACCTCCCAGATCCGTCACATTCAAAGAATAAGAGTGGAAAGGTGTTACCGGCCGACGGCAAGTTTTACCGATCGCGAGGCTCGCAGAGTGAACCTCAGCAGAAGGAGGAGCAGAGATGGGGATCTGCGCATCGTGCGAAGCTGATCCTCCCAGACGGACGCCTACAGGTACGGCAGCCACGTCCGGGCCTCCCAGGTACTGAGGAAGGAGCCAGGGGGCCTCCCAGGTTCTTCAGCTTTGGAAAGGTCGAGAAGGAGAGAGAGAGAGAGAGATGGAGAGGGCGAGAGAGGCTCTGCCACCGGGGAAAGGAGGACCGGAGCTGGAGGGACTCGTCGTCCTCCGACCACGTCGCCTCTTGGACGACGCGAGCTTCTCTCGTCCTCCCACTCGTCGATCGAGCGGGCCAGTGGTGAGATCAACTGTCGACAGGCTCATGAGGTGTGGGGAGGCGACGGGCAGACAACACTTATTTCGTCTTAGGCAGATAAATTGGGTGCAGATCAAAAAATTGTGGTTATCTCTCAAGCCATATAGCAAATGCAGTAGAACTGAGACCAAGTTAAGGCTACTCAAGTGACAGCCTCATCGATCGGTTTATCTATGGATCCCGTCAATATGCCAGTTCACTCCAGCCCTTCTGTTAGTGCTATCTATGACCCTTTTAGCCTAGTTTCTGGACCTACGTAATGATGCCTTTTGCTTCTAGTTATTGTCATTGGGACATTTTATGGACCTTCGTATGAATACTAGATCTATTTAGGCAGGCTGCCTTATGGGCTTTGATGTCATTGTCATTTGGACTTGGTATTTTTGATTAATACTTGATGGTGATGTTCAAAATCAAGTAATTATAATACCATCTGCTATTATTATCTGCACCGCCCTAACCATCTCACCGCCAAAACAATTAAAGAAAAGAGAAAAGAAGACTAACCGTTGAGTGTAACCACCCATCAAGTTCATTACCTCGGAAATTACATCATATGTCTCGGTTTTAATTTAAAAAAAGAAAAGAAAAGAAAGGTTCTACATGAATGATGAATCGAATCTCAACAGCACGGACACGGGACACGCACACCAAACAGCCATGGCAACGCCCACATGGGCAGAAACAGGTAGCTCGACGGAATGAACACGTGAGTGAGGAGACTGTTTGGTGGAGATAAGAAAGTAAAGTGATGAGAGCATCAGCATGCACGTGTATATATGAATGAAGCATATACAGGAAGAAGCATCACCGGGCAATCAGTGATTTACTCTTTCAATCTAGAGCTGTTAGAGGGGAGCAAAATGGGTGGGCAGAGCGTTGAAGCCACAAAGAAGAAGGGAACGGTGTGCGTCACCGGAGCGTCAGGCTACGTCGGCTCATGGCTCGTCATGAGACTCCTGGAACATGGCTACTCCGTCAATGCCACAGTCCGCGATCCCAGTTAATACATACATTATTTCGCTTTTTTGTAGATTCCCATGACGGCATCTTCTCCTTTAATTTGGTGTATAATCAACTTGATCTGTAGATAATGCGAAGAAGGTGAAGCACCTGCTTGACCTTCCGGAAGCAAGCACCAGCTTAAAACTGTGGAAGGCAGACCTCGTTGACGAGGGTAGCTTCGACGAACAGATCAGAGGCTGTGTGGGCGTCTTCCATGTCGCAACACCAATGGATTTCGAATCCAAAGACCCCGAGGTGGAATTCAAGCTTGTCTGTTTTTGTCCGTACGTGTATATGTGTGTATGTTTAATTTGACTTGTTCGTTCCAGAATGAAGTGATCAAACCAACAATCGATGGGATGCTGAACGTACTCAGGTCATGCAAAAGAGCACCCACGGTCCGAAGGGTCGTGTTCACGTCGTCGGCAGGTACAGTTAACATCCAGGGGAATCGAAAATCCATCTACGATGAGAGCTCATGGAGTGACGTCGATTTCTGTAGAGCTGTGAAGATGACAGGATGGGTGAATACCGTCTTAACTACCGTACCAAAATTACACACACATATATATATATATATATGCACCAGCACCACCCACCCTTCTCCATTGACGGGGAAAACAGACTCTTACTAATTACTTTCCTAAACTTCGTTGTTGCAGATGTACTTCGTTTCCAAGACACTATCGGAGAAAGCAGCCTGGGACTTTGCGAAGGAGAACAACATCGATTTCGTTAGCATCATCCCATCCTTAGTCAATGGACCCTTCATCATGCCCTCGATGCCACCAAGCATGCTCACTGCGTTGTCACTTATAACCAGTACGCTTCCTTGCTAAAGATGCAAAGCACCATTAACGCTTACATCCTTTTGCATGAACTGGTTCTGGGAAGAAAAACATGATGTTTGTATATATTGCAGGAAATGAGCCCCACTATTCGATTCTGAATCCGATCCAGTTTGTGCATCTTGATGACCTCTGCTTGTCACATATATTTCTGTTTGAGCATCCGAAAGCTGAAGGAAGGTATATATGCTCTTCACATGACGTGACTCTACCAGACCTTGCCCAGATGTTGCAGAAGAGGTATCCGGAGTACGACATCCCAACCAAGTAATCATCATCCATTAAACTCATCTATTGATGATTGTCCAAGCATCTTCATCATCTGAAAAAACTGTTCTTAATGGGTTGACTCCCATATTTGTGATGATATGAATAGGTTTGAAGGGATGGATGTGGCCCAAGACATCATAACACTGTCATCGAAGAAGCTTACAGACCTGGGATTCAAGTTCAAGTACAATTTGGAGGATATGTTTGATGGTGCCATCCACTCCTGCTGTGAAAAGAAACTGCTACCAATAGCCTCCAAAGAAAGCAACAAAACGAGTCCAATCGAAGAACCCAATGCAAAAGAAACATTATTCATGAAAACTTCATACGTATGACATCTTCTCTGAGAAGAGGATACATCACAGAGCCTAAGTAGAAGATATCGTCAGAGTTACTGTATTTTTGTGTTTGCGTTGTCTTTGAATGAGGGACGTATCCTAGCCGTTCCTTCTGTCTTCTTGGAATCGTCTTAGTGTGCCGGAATGAATCTCTGTTAAATAAATCTAGTGCATAATCTAATTCTCTCTCTTTTTTCGCTAGGTATGTGCTATTCATTTAAAAGTTAGTTCACTCCTGCAATCTAATTTGATCAGCACATGGATAAGCATCGAACTCTTGATTAGACTAGAGTGCACAACAAGAAAACGAAACACCAATTAGCAACAAGCTTAGATTAGAAACTGGAATTTGTATTAAAAAAATTTAAAAAGGACACATCTCCAAACTTCAAGAGAACCGGCGAATGATAAAACGGTCACATGCAAATGACTACAGAAAATGGAATTGAAGGGCAGGAAAAGATAATCAAGCTTGTTCACGCAGCTCATAAAGAAGGTTTTAGATTATATGCGCAGGAACCCGTGCATAAAACGTTTGGCCTCTTACCATGATGCATCATGCTTCATATCATATCACAAGTAATGAATGCTCAAATGCTGTTGCTCCTTTCTTTGGATATAGAATAAGAATAATAATAATAAATATAAATTAATATTAATATTTTTATAATATTATTGTTTTGTTCGAAAATAATTTTCCCCTTTTAAAATGAATAAAATGTGTAAAAAAAATTTCTAGTTTGATTGAAAATAAAATAAATATCAGAATAAGTAAAAAACATTTATATTAATACTAATCAACTATGTTATCAAAATATATATCTAATTTGAAACATACATACACTATATTAAACATACATGTATTAAAATAATTTGATAAAATAACTTTATTCCACCTTTCTCATGGAATAACTATTCTGAAATAAATAAATCAAAATATTACTATTTCAAGTTTATATTCAAATTTTTACACAACTAAACAAAATATTAATCATTATTCTAAGTTTACTCTAAGAAATATTCTGAATCCAAACAAAGACAAGGGTTGAGAATGATAGCAACGCTTGTTCAGGCAGTTCATAAACATGGTTTTAGATTATGATTGTGCATAGATTCTGCTTAAAAATGTCCGACCTATCCAAATGCACTATACTTCTAGTCATGTACAAGAAATGTTTTGATCTTTGCCGCGTTAGTTTGTCCTGAATGGGTGTTAAATTGTTAAACAAACAAAAACTGAGATTTGAACTGTTTAAAGAAATGTCCACCCAGCACCAGTTTTCTCTAGAAATCACATATAAAGTGCTCACAACATTGTTGCGCAATCTTACAAGGAGACATGAATATTATCATTCAGATAAAGGGACTCTTTAAATTTAGATGATGCTATCTCTCCTCTGAATTAAATCTATTCCAAGCATCCTGCACATGGAAAAAACATATCATTACAGTAATATCTCTTCCTGGGACAACTTGTTATACATAACAAAAAGGAAAATTCAGACAACCTATGTGAATGTGATGTAAGCAGTGAACCAAGTACAAGAGTCCCACATCCAAAAAAAAAAGAGAGAATAAACAAAGGGTTCAGAAATTCAGAAACAAAGTTATCTACTCACTAATATATTTTTGGTGTGTGCCATACTATGGTCATATAGGAGGCCAAAAAATAGTCCCACATGGATTGTGAAAATAAGTTGATATGGAATAGACTCTCCCTCCTCCATAACTAACTTTTGAGTTTAAGTTCTCCTATGTCCACTACAAGTGGTATCAAAGCAAGACATGTAATTTTGGTTTGGTCTCGAAATGAGCAACCTAAGAAAGGGCGATCCCAACCGTCAGAAACACGGAAGAGAAGGCGAGTAAAAGCAGTTTCAGAGTAGGTGGTCATGGACGCTGGATCGGAAACATGGTGGATTGTCCTGTGCTATACTGTGATCTTATGGGAGACCAAAAAATAGTCCCACATCGGTTGTGCAAATAACTAATATGGATTGATATGGGAGAGGCTCTTCCTCCTTAACAACTAACTTTTGAAGTTCGATTCTCCTAGACCCATATCAATTTTGCATTTCAAAGCTATTTTTTGTGATATAATCTTGATATTGCAGTAATTCTTAAGGATAAATTGTCTTGATAAACATAACTTTTTTTTAAATGGTAATATAATTGTTAACACTAGGATTATGAAACCACAAAACCTTGGCCAACTAAGCTACTTAAGTTGATTATTTTCCTAATAAACATATCAATATGCTTAAACATTGACCACCAAAGCACAGTATTGTGAATCCCACGGATGGCAAATTGATAGACAGACCAGCATAATGCACACACCTCAGCTATATTTAAGATGGGCCAACTCAGCTACTTGAGCTGGTTATTTTCCTGGTAAGCATATCAACATGCTTAGACTTTTATCACCAAAGTAAAGTATTGCGAACCCCATGGATGGCAAATTAATAAACAGACCAGCATAATGCACACGACTCAGCTATATTAGCAATGGGGATTTGCCATAGGAGCAATGACTGAGCATATTAGAACAAGGAATATCTGATTAAGGATCACCAAAAAAAAATACTTTCTAATGTTTAAGAAAGGTTTGACTGCTAAATGACGACTTACTGGCTAAGGTATCAAGAAAGAAGTAAAAGAAAGGAAGGCAAAGCTGCCAGGTACACGTACACTAAACTTTTAACCCCTCTTTGGTTGTAAGAATGACACCTGTAATAACTTCAAAATAAGAATTACCATTCAGTTTAGTTGTGTAAAAATTAGAATAACTTAGAATAGTAATTCCTATTCCGATTTACTTATTCTAGAATAACTATTCCGTTTGAAAGGTGGAATAAAATTATTCTGTTAAGATATGTATACGGTATGTTTATTTTTTATTTAAAAATTAATACATAAATAATATGATATATACATACTTTAAAGTTAATAAATATCTTGATAATTAAATTGATTTTTATTAATTTATATGTTTTCTACTTATTTTAACACTTACTCTGATACTTATTTTACTTTTCATCTTATATACACTTATTCACTTTTAAAGAAAAATGACTTCCAAATTGAATAATAATACTATTACAATACTAATATCACTTTCCATTTATTCCTACTTTTCTTATTCTACACTCAAAGAGAGGAATGATTTTATACTCCTGTAAGCTTATGGGATGAGGATCGACTTGACATGTGCCTAAATTCTAAACCCTAAATCCTATACCGGTAAACAGAAGCTGACCTTATGTCCAGACGACGAGGAGATGAGAAGATGTAGAAAAGGAAGGGAAAATAGAACAAAGGATGAAATCAGTGAGAAAGACAAAAGAATATGATTGTTTCTTGTCCAAAACTATCACAAATAAATTATTGCTAGATCTTCAAAGGCAAAAGAGCCAGCCACAGTACTCAATCCACCTCCATACAGGGCCTGACCAACATAAATGTATCAGTCTTAAACCACCAAACAGTAATTATTGTCTTCACGCCACTTCTTTCTCAAGGAAGTCGTAGTTTTGGTAATACACCAACAATAAAAACATCAAACGAAATCCAAAATAGATGGTTTTGAAAAGTCGGTGCTAAGTAATCTTACTTGAGTCTATGTCAGGGATGAACAAGCTTTGATCCTGCAGAGTCTGGTGATTCAACATATTTATACTATGTAAATGCGTCCATTACCGTTTCATCAATCTAGATTTATGATATTTTTGGAGTGGAAAGGGGTCCCAAGGAAGAACAAATGTCATGCATGAACAAGTTTGTTCCCGTAGAATAAGTGATTCAACCTCTTGAAGGACAGAAATGCATTCATTTCCATTTCATCAAATTAGACAAGGGGATAGGAGGAACTAAGGAAGAATAAAAGACAAGCCAGAAAATAATTCCTTGGCAAATGTATCTTACTTCATTGCAGTGATGCACTACAAAGAAGTGGCGTGAAGACAAAAATATCAAAAGATGCAGGCTGGGGATCCCTATTATATGATTGTATTCTTATTGTTCTGGAGGATTCAGTGCAAAACTGAATTACGGTTCTTATTATTTATGTGCCTATATAAGAACAATCTCATTTATTTCTATAAAGATTGTGTGTCCACATTATTTTTCTAATCTACGCTCCAAACTCATATCTTCAATAATAATTGCAACTAAAAATGGAAGCAAGAAAAAGCTTATTGATATGGGGAAATTAAGTGCATATGGTGATGCTTACAATTTGACCAAAACAGATGCAAACAGATCCTCTAGTTCACAAGTCATTGACGAGTCTAAAACCACTAAATTATGGAACATTCTACAGTAATAGTTTCACTACCATGCAGGTTCTTCTATAGCAGAAGTGGAAGTTATGAACCCTCTAGTTCATCCTCATGGAAGAGGCTAATGGAGAGCCAATTGGCAGAGAAATAACCAAAACCCCTTGGGTTTATCACAAACTTGGAGGAGCTGAAGAAGTAAACAGGGAAAAAGGATGTAGATATACTTTTACTCTTCATTGTCGTGAATAAGAATTGAAATTCAGTTTTACACCTAGAAGTAAGTGAACAATGGGAATGAAAACGAATAATGCCTTTCGTGTATGATGATGATTTCATGTATAAGTGTTATTAGTTATGGCATGAGAGTACCTTAAGGAGGTCAAAAACTTTCTCACATATATACTTCTGTTGGATGCTTGCACCCCTTTGCTGCAACTTGTCAGGATGTACACAAAGAGTGGCCTTTCTATAAGCTTTCTTTACAGCTGCAGCTGTGATAATGCCAGTCAGTGGGATGGGCTGCCAGCCACTTTCAGGACCAAGGATCTGCCACAAGATTCAATTCATGCAGCCAGCAACATAAACATCTCATAGATTTAGGTTAAGCCATTTCAGAATCTAAAAATATTTTTACAGACCTACAGGTAATATAGTAAGTTTAATAATTTTCAAAACCGAAAGAAACATTCCTAGCCTCCAAAGTAGCAGTTTAGTTTCCGATTTCAAGGTAGAAACTGTAAAAATCAGTTAGAGATTTATTGCAATCAGAATGGATTTTGTTACAGTAAACATATTCTATCAAGATATCTTTTTATCATCAAAAGAAATATACTTCAGAGGAAAGAAATTATGACAGGGTGATAAAACACATAAAACACTGCCCATGATCACCAGACAAAAAAGAGGAAAGAAAATATAACAAGGTGACAGATGCATAAAACACTAACCATGATCACTGGAAAAAAAAAGAATTAATTGATTTAGCAACAAATACATTTTCTTCAATTAAAAACAGTGCACAATGCACCCACCAACGTAGGGTACTAGGGAGGATCCCTATGTGCATAACCATAGTCCCGCATGTTGTTTCCATGACTTAAATATGAGACCTCCAGGTCAACATGGAGCGACCTTACTGCTACACCAACGCTTAGCCTCCTTTAACCATAAAACTAGGGATACAATAACTTAATGTTGCATCACATGTTTGTAAGCTAAATCTGAGCGGTGCCATAGAGAACCAATGTGGCAGCACCAATAGACCAAAGGACCTACTTAGTGTAGCATCACGATTCTGTATCATATTCTGATCCCTAGGCCAGTGACTGGTTCTCTAAAAGAACTGCAAATGTTGCAAAGGAAAAAAAAACAAGAGCGGAATGCATAGGAACAATGACAAATCGTTAGCCCAGTGAGAACAAATTGCACCAAAGTTGTCAACTGTTGGTGAGCTAGAAAATGAGAGGCATCTTTAGCAAATTGACACTCTAAATCCTGCATAGACTTGTGAGTACACTAAAATGGTAGAAACAGCCATATGGACCTGGCACATTCAACACCTTGGGAGAACAACCATATGGACCCCGGCCCATTCAAATTAGACCTTATGACTTGCATAGTTTAAATGTCAATTTTGCGTCGGACTACCGTTTGTCAAAAATAAGAAATGTATCGAAATGTCAGTAGAAACACGGTAAATTTATGAAAGTCCACGAAAATAATTAAAAAACTTTGAATTCCGATTTGAAACTCTAAGATAAACTAAAGTAAGCAATAATTTACATCTAAGATTACTTAGATTCACTTTCTAAAAATATATCACATTAAAATACATTACATAAACTTAATGTAAATATTTTAAAGCATAAATAGCACCAAAAATACTTAATAAACGTATAAATCATACTTAAAAATATTTAGTATATGTTTAAAATGAATAGTTCTCACAATATTTAATATGGAGATAAAGTAGAGTTGAGAGAATACTTAAGTATGGAAGATATAGAGTATGATTGAGGACCATCTTAGATGTTACTACTTCGCAGAGTTTCAAAACAGTATATGGTTATATAAGCACACAGATTTCACTATTTTATAGAATTATTAGGTTAAATTTATGTCATATTAAAGGAGATGCATGCACATGAACTTTGGAAGGGAAAGAAGGAAATGAAAAATAAACACGTGACACATCTAATGCATGCATGTCGAACAACACTGTACAAACTCAGTGTAAAAAACATTGAGTGTTGACCAACACTTTGACTTGGAATGAAACGAGTTGACATATGAGTCCAAAAAATAGTACTTTTTGATTTATATGAGTCAACCAGCTCAAAATCCAACATATGTTGGTGAAATTTTGCTGACACATGTCAATGTTAAATACCATGATGACTTGTGGAAATTTTAAGAAGGAGAAGCTAGGATATGCACAAGCTTACATATTGCAATGTTGAAAGCAAGGCACGCAAATTTCCTTCTTTTCCATTGGACCACCTCCGGACATCAGCATCCAGTGTTTCTGCAATCCTCTGTAATGAAAACCAGACCATGAGTTATCCCTTATCGGGAAAGTATGCATGACCTCCATAATACTAGAATATATTGATGCTCTAAGAAGATGCTTTACATTTCTCTCAGCTTGTTCCCTTTGAACAAGAATATCACGTAGATTCTTTTCAGCAAGAGCTTTAGCCTGAAATTTCAAACAAATTCTTAGAAAACAATATAAACATAATAAAATTTCAAAGCACTTCACAAGGCATGTAGCACAGCACGTACTGCCCGTTCAACTGTTCGTTGATGCCGCTCCAGTCTAGCTTTACATCTCATAGCAGATTCACCCTCAGGTCTCCTGTCTTTAATAAAATGGAACAAAATACATATGAGTTTAGAGGTGACCATGGAGGAAGCAGTAAGTGTCGGATTGAATATCAAATGTTCACCAATATTCCACTACCATGATTCGATGAATCTGAATATCTTTGTTGTTCACATGGAAAGTCCTGCAGATCCTAATAAACCCACTTGTGATCAGTTGAAAGAAGATAAAGATATCCAGATATAAAAGAAAAAAAAATCTAACACACTGAACAACATATAGAGCAGCTAGCACAGTGCCACATTCTAGTAGCCTCCTTAGAATGCACATCAGATTCATTAACCTTTCTCTGTTTGTCTCTGTAAGTAGAATGTGACCTTTCCGCACGCTCCCTGGCTTCTTTCATTGCTTTCTCAGCAAGCACTCTTTCTACAGCACGCTCTCTGGCTTCTGCAGTTGCCCTCTCAACTGCAGCTCGTTCTGCCTTCAATCTAGCCTCCCTAGAAGCCTTCTCAGCTAATAACAGTGCTTCATTAGAAGCTCTTTCAGCCTTTTCTCGAGCCTCTGCCAGACCTCTTTGTCGAGCTTCAGCGTTGGCCTTCTCCACAGCAGCCCTTTCTGCCCTTTCCCGGGCTTCAGCACTTGCCCTATCACGAGCTTCTCGGGATGCTCTTTCAAAAGCCAGTCTGTCCTTCTCCCTTTCTCTTTCCCTCTCTTTCTCTTCCTCTAATTTTCTAGTCCTCTCCTTTTCTTGTTCCAACTCTATTTTGACTCTTTCTTCCCTTATCCTCTCTTCAGTATTTAACATTTCAGCAATATTTTTACCATTCCCATCTGAATCTGGCCTTTCTGTAACCATTTGTGGTGCTTTTTGCACATTATTTGGAGGATCCAGTGTATTAGCTTGTTCACAATCTTCTCGTTCCATCTCATTAACACTCTGGCACCCCTCTTGGGAACCAACATATGTGCCACTGTTTTCTTGTGAATTAGGTGCCACCTCAAGTTCATCCATACCAACTTCATGGTTCCCTTGTGCATTCAGTTCATCGTCTGCCTTGTCTGCCGTTTGTTTTTCATCACATTGCTGAAGCTCCTCTTGAGTTTCTCTAATAATCTTCTCACAAAAATACTGCCAACAAGTCCCTTCCTTTGTTTCATTTTCCTCATTATTCTCTGGCCATGGAGTGCTCTCTTCAACTGCATTGGAGATTCTCTCATCTTGCTCCTTGTTGCAGTCTTCATTTGTTCGCTTCTCACTTTCTGTAAGCTTGCAAGACTGTTGCACCCTGCTCAAGTTTTCTTCGTCCTGCTTGGTCAGCATCATATCTTCAGGTAATATTGGCTCCTTTTCTTCATGATTGCAAATAACTTCACATAAATTCATTGTTTCTGTGAGATTGCCATGTTCACTCTGCTCTTCAGACAGTTTTTGTTGTGAAGCTGCGTGTTCTTCTATTCCAGTATCATTTTCAAGGCTTGGCTCTCTGCCTGATATGAAACTGCTTTTGTCAGGTTTGGTTACAAAATTCTTATCACTAGCCTTTATTACCTGCTCACTCTCTTTGCTTGCTTGACTCTCTTCACTCTTTTCAGTTAAATGAGTCTCTTTGGAAGAATTTGATTTCAACTCTTCAAACCCAGATTCAAGGAAAACATCAGAGAGACAAACCTCGCTAGCTTCATTCAACCTAACTTCACTTTCTTTCTCCATATAAGCATCTTCAAAAGTTCTTGGCTTCTGTTTCACATTAACATGATCCTGTTGTTGCTTTTTGTCCTCCTCAGTTAGTTGAGCAGACGAATTTTCTTCAATTCCCTCTTCTTTTTCCTGCAAAGAAACGTCTGGAATTTGCTTTGGAGCTTCCTTGTCCTCCACTTCAGCAACCCTTCTAGATTCTTTCAAAGTATCATCCCTATCCCTGAAATCATAGCCCACATCAACAGCGAAAGACTTGTCATTCTTTTTCAACTCATACGCAAAATTAGTTGTTTGCTCATCAGTTTTTTCCTCATTGGACTTAACATGACTTTTCGCTTTCTTTTTTTCAGCTTCACGCTCATGGAACTCTTGAACCTTTGTGGGCTTCTTGCTGTTATTTACAAGTTCAAAGAATTGTTCCTCTACTTTCCATTCCCCAGCTCTTGCATCTTGGATGTAAGACACCTGTGATGGCTTGGTATCTTCACCTTCCACTCTTCGTAGAGACTCCTCAGCTAAGTCAAAGTATCTCTCACTTGCTTCAAGATCTGAAACTACCATATCAATACCTGAGCCTTTCTGCCTTCGATCATTGGCAAATTCATTCCTTTTACTACGATAACTTTCATCAGTTTCTAGGACCATTTCCTGTTTGAAAAGATGGGCTGCTTGGATGGTTTCATCCATTTTTGCCTCCTTGCTCTTTGAAACCTCAGTTAGCACTGATTTCTTTCGGCCCTGAAGATTGTCTTTTTTCCTCTCCATTGACTCTTTTGCACTTTTTAATCTAGCCTGGGCTTGCTCCATTGCTTCTTTCATTGCAGCGACAGAGGCTGCAGCTGCTGAGCTTGCATCCACTTCAACATCAAAGAAAGGTGGGGAACCATTCCTTGCAGTTCCTTTAAGAGTTTCACTGGCACCAGTTAAGCTGCTTGTTCGTCTACATGTTGCTTGCCTATAACCAGACTTATCTGAATAAGTCTTCATGCTTTCAGCCTTCCTCAATTTTGGTGGCCCTTGACCATTACTTACCCTAGGTGGAGGTCTAGATGGTGGTGGCACTTGAGAAGGTTGTGTTTGAAGATTAATGTCAGAGACTGTGACAAATTTTGTACCATTACTAGGAGTAGATCTATCATCAATGGAAGCTGATAGATTATTAGATGTGTGTTCATGAGGTTGGCTGTTCATAGGTTGACCTTCAGAAGCAGCATGAGACAGATTATCTTGTTTGTGGTCCTCTTTCAAACCATTTCCAGCATTCTTCAACATAAAGTTTGTCGACTTGGGCATCAGACTTTTGTTAGGCATTTTCTTATCCACTTCTCCAGTATTAAACTCTGGATTTTCGCTGCAATAGTTAGTTGATTGATTGCAAAAGGTTCTACCACCATTGAGACCATTAGCTAAATGACCAAGAATACTTACATCCCCGCTGGATGCAGAATTATTATTAGAAGAGTTTGAATGCATATGCAGATGTGGAAATGAAGGAATCTTTTCAGAAGCAATGGATTTCATAGTACGCTGTACTTGATCATCTCTCATTTCCTCTTTGGAACTCTTCATGCTGGTAGATGAGGAAGTGGCTAATGCACTCTTGCCAAAGCAAGTCTCTTCTATTCCACCACTGGTATCAGCAGTGGAATATTCATAAGCAGTTGACTGATCAGGTAAAAAGTCGTCCCCATCAATAACAGATTGATTGCCTGAAGAGCATGAATGGTACTGCTCATTTGCAGAATTATCTTCAGAAGGACTCGATTTAGTCTCGGAAAATTTTTTAACAGAATCAAGATCATCACAAGACCTTGTGCTGGTACACGGAGTGGTAGGTGGTTCAATATTTCTGAAATTGCTCCCTGCTACCCCACCACTCGATTCTGCAGTGGTATTTAAACTCCTAGCGACTGGAGCCAGCAGTGTATCAGGTTTAGTAATATGTGATGGTGGACAAGCATCATCAACAAAAGTAAATTCAGGAACAGCATGGAGTTCTTTAGCATCTATTTCCCCGTCCACTGTACTTCCTTTAGTTCTGCAACTTGGTTTTTGATATAACATGTCCATTTCTCCTGTGCTACCATTTGACTTCTTCCTTCCACCACTTGATGACAACTGAATCCTATTTCCCTTCGGCTCTTTCTCAGAAGATTCATAAACAGCAGTTGGTTGTTCGTGGACTTCTGTTTGCTTGGTAACCCTACATATCAAAAAAGAAACACTCTCATGTTCAATGCGAGACAATACCAAATAGCTGGTAACAGAAAACTAACCGATTTTTTTTTCACGGTTTCAGGTTACTAACTAAAGCACAAGGAACTGCAGCAAATATTTGCTTTTTGATTACGAGTTTTTTTTTTTCATGTCCAACATTGCAATCAATTGTTCGAATAGAATCCAGCAAAAGCAATTACCAAGTTTACATCAGCTGGAGCATAGAATAGCTTCAAGTAAACAACCTGAATTCTCCAAACAAGCTGATATTGGGACAGAATACAGAATAAGAAAAGATGTTCACTTTCTTAAATCAAATGTCTAACGTCCAAAATAAAATGCGATAGATAGAATGTACTACTCTCCTTTTTGATCTGTAACATGCCACCACACTCCATCTCCTTCTGTTCTCATTACTTTTCGTGATGGTTTTTTTTTTATAAGTAGCAGAAGCATATGCGAAGTTCATCTTTCCTTTGCAGAGCATTTACCCATAAAAAGATAAGAACAAGAAGGAGGAGGAGAGAAAGCAAACTGAATCAGTGAATGGAAGGCACAAAAGCAGAAGACACACAAACCTCTGGTCCACCGGTGGGAAGAAGAGCTCCTCGTAGGACACCCCAAAGCCGGCGGTCTCGAAACCCCCAAAGATGTCGTAGTAGTCCAGCGTCGTCGTCCGGAACACGTCCTCCGTGGAGGCGGCAGGAGGCAGATCGAGCACCGGGATGGAGCAGGAGGCGGCAAGGCCTCCGAAGATCTCGGCGTAGTCGGAAGGCTTGGGGGGATTGGATGGCGACCTGGACGACGACGATGACGACCACTTGAAGACGTCGTCGCCATTGGACGAGAGCTTTCTGGCAAGCGGGACGGGGCGTGCACGGCGGATCCCGGGCTCCATAGCAGCAGATGAGGAGGAGCAGGAGAGCTAGGGTGTGACAAGGGACTGAGGAGGAGAGGAGAGGAGAGGAGGAAGAAAGAGAATGGTGGCGGAGAGGAAGTGCAGAGGACAGACGACTGCAGACTAACAGAACCTCAATGAGTGGACGAGCAGTCAGAAGTTCGTCCGTCACACTTTTTCCTTTTTGAATGCTTTCTTTTTTATATTTTATTATAGATTTATTTTATTTCATTGAGAAGCACTTATTCCTTAATTACTTTCTCTTATCTTCCCAAATTCAAAGAGTTAATAAAAAAACATACTCCTGTCTGTGCACAATAGAGTTTTGCTTTTACAACTCTTATTAGAAGGCTTCTCGTTCCGTCAATAATGTAAGTGTTCTTCGAAATTACTCTTGTCTGTGCATCATCACGTTATTTTGGATTATATGCAGACACTTTTTTGTCCCTAGAACACCCAAGTGAATTTGAAAAATGATCCATAGGCGGAGCCTCGTAAACAGGAGAGAGATGCTTTCATTGTTACGTAGTACCACTTCCCAAGGCAAAGGTCGTGGGTAGGGAACAAAGGCTCTTTTCATACCTGGGATTTGTTGCTCCATAATTTCTTATTATTATTATTTTATTATTATTATTTTATTATTATTATCAATTTCATATCATTTTTCCTCCTTTTTATCCTTACTTTTTCCTGATCGAGGATTCTAGCCTGGTCCCACCAACACCACATATCTGGCCCACGAGTTCAAGTGGAACACTGAAAATGACAACTTCTTTTGTCCTTCGAGAGGAAGATGGCCAGATGGGCTGGCGAATGAATGGCGAGCATCCAAGAAATATAAACATGCACCTAAACAGTCGGAATAGTAGGTGTTTGCATACGTGACTAGTGGCGTTGTTGTTTTTTTTAAGATCAGTAGATG
>JAMKQA010089784.1:0-21375 GCA_024699735.1 Posidonia australis
GGCAGCGGATGAACGGCGATCCTGAGCTTGCAGCGGTTGATCCAGTGGCACTGGCTCGAGCCTGGTTGCTGGATTAGAAGCCAATGTCGTGGCTGGCTAGCTTAGATGACAGGAAGAATTGGGTTCAGTAAAAAGGCATGAGGACGGTTGAAGAAAATGAAATAATTTGGCATGAACTTTACTCAATGCTTGAATTTAATGAAATTGAGTGAATGGGCTTGGTTTAGGGAATGTAGGTTGAGCAATTTTGAAATCCATGGTTCAAGACAGACTTAGTCGGGCTTAGTGGGCCTGAACAGACTTCATGGGCCTAAGTGGGCTTGTGTGGGCCTTATGAGCCCCCATGGGTTTAGGTGGATCCAAATGGACTCAATCAAGGCTCAAGCTCAGCCACCAGATCCTCATCGTGCAAAATTGGAAATTTAGGGTGTTTACAGTTGCCATACTATGTGTTTTGATTATAGTGAAGCTTATCATGTCTAAGTAATAACATGATTTAGATACATGTTATCATCTACGTAACACCATCATTGAAGTTTGATAAATCTTGTACAAGATTGGATAGATCTTGTATGAAAACTCAATCTCAATCTGTCGTTACATTGAACTACTAACTAATCACTATCTCAACATCAATAAATCTAGTAGATACCACAAGTTTTATATCTATAGATCTCAGTGTCAATCTACCATTACATACAACTAAAAAACTAGAAATAGATAGAACAAGTGATTTAGGTCTTTAATTTGTATATTTGTAACACCCGTAAAATTCATTTTTTAAATTATTTACATTTTATGAATTTTATTTTTTAACGGGTGTTACTGTTCCAAGGTCCGTTGTGGGGTTTTGTGCTTTTGGACTTGCACCTCATGGGCAGACTTCTTTTTACGTGTCCCTTTGCGTGGTTTGGCACTGTGCATTGTGGCACTGTACGTATGGAACTCGGGTGTGGGTCCTCATGGGGCCCAGGTGTGGGATCCATGTGGGGCTGCGTTCGTGGACCGTTGGTTGTGACTGGTGGTTGGGTGGAGTGGTTGGTTGCTCGTGCAGTGTGCCAGTGGCTGAGATGTGCAGGTGAGCACGTTCCCATCTACTGCGGGCGTAGGCTTTATAAGCCGCACCACACTCCTCCGCCGTCCATCGCTGTCTTCTCCTTCTTTCTTTTTCTTTCCTTCTCCTCCCCAGCACACACTTTTCCTTCCCTACCTTTTTCCCCTTCCTCCCCACTCCTCCTCCTTTCCCCTTCTCCTTTCACCCGTCCCCCCTGTTTCCTCCCCCTGTTACGCATCGAGAGAGAGAGAGAGAGAGAAGAGGAAGGGCTGCGGTGGTTCGTGTGTCGCGTGGAGCTTGGGAGGAGTGTCCCTGAGGTCATGGTGAGGCCGGGGTCGCCAGAGTTCACAGGGGATCGGCCGGAGATCACCAGAGATGTTCTCAAGTACGCATCTCCACCTCATGTAACATGGAAATGGTATAAAATGCTAGGATTGCATGAATCTAGGTAAATTTACTTTCCTAGAATTTATTGTGTATTTATGGTGAATTTATTGACATTTATGATGGTTGGTGCTTTTTGGGTCATTTTGACTCTTCTGCCTTTCCGATTTTATATCATGATGCATAGTGAATGGATTTTAGTTTTGTTTGTTGAGATTTGGAGTAGATTCGAGGGTCTACATCTTATGTTTTATGCAAGATTTTCGGTGCTTGTTTAGAAAGTCCGATCGGAGGTCCCAATTAGGGTGATTTCGGACTATTGGGTTTTGGGCCGTTTTCTGGTTTTGCAAAATTCAACATATCGAAATGAAAACGGCATATCAAATCAGTGAATTTCGGTATACCGATTTCGTTCAGTATACCGTTTTTCTGTCAATTTGCCCTCTGGTCGATTCGGCCTGTTGAATCACCCCGATCGATCGAATCAGTAGATTTCGACATACCGAACCTGATTTTTGGCATGCCGAATCAGGGCCCAAATGAATTTATAAAATGCGTTTTCCGAGGGCTTTCTGGATTGCCGTGTTTTGTCCCATTGAGGTGGGATTGTGGACTGTCAGCGATGGTCCCCTAGGACACCTGACGCATTGCTTTGCCGAGGTTTTGGAAGAATTTTCAAAGATATGAAAATGGTTTGGAAAATGGATTTCAAGGAAATAGTTGGCCTATTTTGGAAAATGTTTTCCTCGTTTTTCTGTGTGCAGGCTGAGACAGTGTGGGACTATGTCATCGGGACCAGGGAATGTGACGACATTCTTGGATGATCGGGGGCGACTCCCTGGTTGAGGTTGAGGGCCGAGATACTTGAGGCTGAGGGGCGTCTGGTCTTGGAGGTGTGAGACTCCTTGACTGTCTTCTCAAGGCTAGGGTTGTGGTCCGCGGGTTGAGGTGTCTTGTGGCATAACGGAGAGGTATGATAGTCCTATTGTCACTGTGAGTACTAAGGCTCGGGTGTTGTCGGGTTTGGAGGTATGATACTCTCTCCTGAGCACCGTGTGTGGAGGACACCATGAGGAGCCGTACCTTGTGGTGGCCAGTGCAGGTGGGACACATGCCCTGTAGCTGGTAGCCTCCTAAGAGACAGGACAGCCTTCCCAGGGAGGGGTTGGCTTTTGAGGGTTCTCCTGAGAGAGGGAAATCATGGGACGGTGAACGCTCCTACATAGGATGGTCGTCACCGTGGCAGTGTAGAACGCTGTGGTCGCTTCTCAGCGGACTGCCTGTGGCTAGAGTTAGGTTGCCTGACCCCGGGCTTCCTGACTCACTGTGTGTTGTTTTGGCCATTGAAGGCCTTCGCTTCTGGCTTTGGGCTAGTAAAGCCGCAGTTGTGGTTTTGACAGGTGTGAGCTTGGTTTGTGAGGTTTTGATAAAAAGTTTGCGAAATAAATTTAAAAGGAAAATTGATTATAGTTTTGTTTTTCCGCGGTTTTCGTGGAGTGCGTACTGTGTGACTTTTGTCACTCATACATTTTTCCTCGTGTTTTGGTTTACAGGTGCAGGCATACAGATGTTTAGCGTAGTGCATATAGTCTGGAGTTTCCTAGCCGCACACATAGGTTCCTGGTAGTTTGATATTTACTGTTTAACTTTAATTTTCTCGTAATTTAATTTATTTTAAATTATTGTGGAAAATGTGGAACATGACAATATTATATGGAATGAAGTCTTTAATTTGTTAGGAGTTCGAGGTATTTTGTTCAATGATTTAGGTCTTAATGTGACACCATAATTAGCCATATTATCAATGCCATGCTTACCTGAATTTTGACCTAGGAATCTTAGTATACTCAAGTTCTCTTAGACCTTTCTTGGAGAATTGGATGCACTTCTAGTACCACTGTACCAGTTGCATCTCTGATAACTAGTTATGGATGTGCAACAAGTGAAGCTGCTCTAGAGGAAAAAGAAAAGACATGATGGAAATTGAATTGAACTACTCTAAGAAACTGTACCAGAAATCTTACTAAACATCAATCCAAACCACCATCAAAAGCTCTCTCTCTGTCTCTCTCTCTCTCCACTCTCACCTCTCATTTTGGAAGTAATCAATTCTGCTAGAGAAAATAAAGTAAATTTACGTTAACAAAAAAAGAAGAAGAAGTAAATTTACCCAACTGACTTTGTAGAAGGAAGTTTCCTATTGCTTGTGCATCCATATTCTGCAAGTAAATGTGAAGATCATGGACTATGCCACATTCTTGAGCAAGGAGAACCAGGTAAAGGGAATCATGAAAATCTTTTCATAATTTTCATTAGTATTCAAGGATTTAATTTATGTCTTTTCAATTTGTTGTTGCAGAATCATTTGCTTGGGATGAATACTAAATTGGGCAAAGAGTTGACATTATCTTGTGTTGGCCTCATCATCGGCTCCATCAAAAAATTTTCAGGTTACTGGCTATATTCAAATTTTTTTCTGGTTACTGGCTATATTTCAGTTTTACTTAACTTCAAAATTTCTTCACATATTGATGTTTGAAGTTTTAGGGTAGCTTACAAGAGTGATTTCTTGTTTGTATTTAAACTAATAATTCCACAACAATTTTGTGAATATTTTCTATTCTGACATCCTTTGCTCATTGCATTCATTTATTTTGGAAGGTAAATAAAATGCGAAATCTTGAAATTACATTTTTTAACATGGATACTTATAGAGACTTTATCTATAGGTTGATGTCATTGAATGCCTCTGGCTTCAATACAAGAAGGACCTCCTAAAGGTTTTGGATATTGTACTCTCGCATCAAGTATTCCATGATGTGCATATCAGATAATGCCTTGTTTTTATTACCTTATTTTTTTAATCTCTCTGGATGCATATTTTATATATTTAGTGAATTTGAAAGCAATACATATGTGCTGATGTTCGGCTATGTTCTCGTGTCAGGGTGAAACTCTGCTGGGAAACTCTCAAATGAAGAGTTACACCAAGTTTTTGCAGAGTGGAATAAGGGAGAACCTCTGATTGAGATCGCAACAAATATTTTTGGACTTAAGGATGACAAGGCTGATGGACATGTGGTGGACAAGGTGTTGGATAAGACTGGGATGAAGGGTATTGGTAAATGGACTGTCCAACAAGTAGCTGACTTGTCAGTAGCTGCACCTACCATTGCTGGATCCTTGGATTCAAGGTTTCTTAGTGGATTAAAGGATGAAAGAGTTGAGGCTGCCATGGTTTTTAAGGAAGATGGTTTTCGTAATATTCTTGGCGATGGAGTAGTTGGTAAGCAACAGTTGATAGATGATGTCAGGCAAGCTCTTTATGCTTAAAAAATTTGCAGCTATGCTCAGTAGCTCTCTATGCTCAGGGCATGAATCTGATAAGAGCCAAGAACATTGTAAAGGGGTGGGATCTCAAATTGGGTGAGCATGCTCAATAGTTATATAACTGAGGTTTACATGGTGAGTTGTTTAGTCATAATGTATGCCATATAGAAGAATAAATGTGTTGGAAAACATTTTGGTGCTCTCGTATTGTTGTTGTCCAACTTTAGCAACATGGGACCAATTTATTTGAATGCACTTAATATTTGTATACAAAAAATCTTTTGTATCAAACATGTATTTGTAAATGGTTGGTATTTATGTTTACGTCAATTTATGTGATGTATATTTGAGACAAATTATGTAATGTAAATAGTTTTCAATTAACGTTTGTTATTGCAATCATTTGATATAATTACCTAGTTCATTATCAATATAATATATAATTATTGATGTTACAAATAAAAAAAATGTCAATGAATGGTTAATATACTGACAGAACATGTAGTTAACCATCATTACAGTATATATGTACTAATATAAGAAATTAAAAGGTGTCAGTAAATATTTAATATCGTGATAGTTTATATAGTTAACCATCACTATAACATATAAGTAGTGATAAAAGAAATAAAAATGTGTCAGTAAATTTCGATCTTTAGTGACATTTATATCTCTTTAGTCGTTGTTAAAGTCACTTTATTGAGATAGTTACAATAGTTTTTTTTTTTTGTTATCGGTTTAGGTGAATTTTTATGCATGCCTCAGGATTCGAACTCGGGACCTGTGGCGAATTTAAAGTTCTCCCAACTACTGTGACAATGAGCCATTGTCGAGATAGTTACAATAGTGACTGTTGATAAATTAAACATGTATAGTGATAAAAAAAGCGTCACAATAAACAACTTTTACTGACAATCACAAAAATGTATCACAATACTATTTAATGATAGGACTTTAGTTGACGGTCTATCAGGTGACAGTCACTATATCTATACTAATGGTTTTATGTACTTTTACTAATAGTTAGAGCTGTTAGTAAAATACTATTTTCTTGTAATGGCTCCACCGTTCTACCTTCACCACTTCATCGTTTTACCTTAAACGCTCCACCATTCTACCTCCACCACTATAAATTTCTCTACTTCTAATTCATTTAATTTTCTACTTCTTTATCGTCATATTTTTGTATTTATTTTATTTTATTTTTTTGATTGTTTTAATTAGTTACATTGACTAATTCATCAAATTGATATATCCCTACCCAAGATTCCATAGAAAATTTAGGTTTACAAATCTAATTCACAGCTACTCAAAAAATTAGGAGAAGAATAACTCCTTGTTGAAAAGATTTAACTCCAAACTCAAACAATGATGAAAAATATTATTGTAATTATTGTGGTAAAGACCTTACTTGTAAAAAGAGGGGGGAAGGTAATGGTCATTTAGATAGACATCTTTAAAATTGTAAAGGAAAAAATCAATTAGAAAAAAAAACAAATTTAAAATAAGTTCAATTGTAAGTAGGATCTAATGATGTAATTAATTGGAAATATTCTGTAGAAGAAACTAAGGATAGATTAACAAAATTTATAATTCAAAATGAACAACCTTTTATATATTCTAAAAATAAAAATATTGCTACTTTTTTTTGAAAACAGTAAAGTAGAAAAATTTTGCTACTTGTATGTAAACATATGTAAATCAACAAATTAAAAGCCATTCTAGACATATAACTAAAAATATAATACACAAAAAGTTTATTCAAGATAAGGATATTTTAAGTCAAATGTTTTTTAATTTATTATGTAAAATATCATTAACTTCTAATGTTTGGACGAGTTCAAATAATTTTCCTTAACTTTATTAGATATATCTTGGAATTTATAAAAAAGAATAATTACTTTTAAAATATTTGATCATCCACGTACTAGTAAAGCTATTGTAAATGTTATAGAAACAATTGCTACGGTGTTGAAAATAAATATCAAAATTAATACAATTTCTTTTTATAATCCTACTAATAATAATGTTGCAATAGATATATTAAGAAGATATTTAAAATATATGCTAAATGGTAATTTATCTCATTGTAGATGTAGTTGTCATATTCTTAATTTAATTGTACAAAAATGTATACAATGTATTAGACCATATGTAGAAAATATCAGATCATCTATTTTATATATTCAAACATTACTTAAATGATTTCAAGAATTTGGACAATTATATGTAGATAATGGTATCAAACTTAAGAAATTTAAAATGAATATTCAACATATGATATATTAAGTTCATATTTATCTTATATATAGTAACTTCATTACATTATATTATAATGAAAAATCAAATGATCTTTTAAATGATGATGATTGGAATAATTGTATTATAATTTATAAGTTTTTAACACATTTTTATTCTACTACTAAGGACTTATCTGGACAATATTATCCTACTAGTTCTCGTCTTTACTTAATCTATTTAAAATTACTACTGTTTTTGCATCATATAGAGATGTCTTATATTTTTAACATATTATTATAATAATGGAATAAAATTATAATTCTTATTAGAATGAACCTTCAATGTAGCATTGTTTAGCAACAATAATAAATTTTAGGCATAAAATAGTCACTTACATGGTATGATTACTAAAATTTTTACTAATATAAATAAGCTTAACCAAGTATATGAATTTAATTCTAAAGTTAAAGACAATTTGTATAAATTATTTGACAAATATATTAATCAATTTAGTTGTAGTAGTAGTTATATAGTAGCTCCTCACTCTCTTCCTATAATAAGAGAAAACATTGACAACTATGCAATGCCGAGTAGAATTTAAAAAAAAAAACAATAAATATTCTAAATCAACAAGTAATAATGAATTAAAAACTTATTTAGAATGTGATTTTAGTTTTGATGAAAATATTAAATTAGATATGTTGAATTGGTGGTCCACTAACTCATGTCAATATCTTATTGTTTCATGTATGACTAAAGATTTACCAACAATTCCAATATCTATTGTGGCATTAGAGTCCACTTTTTTTGCAAGTAAAAGAATCTTAAGCGATAAAAGATGCAAATTATTATTGAAATTAGTGTAAGTTTTGGTTAGTCTAAAAGACTGATATGATGCTACTAATCGAATTCAAAATTTGAAACTGAATGACGAACTATGAGAAGAAGATGATACAACTTCTATAACAAATACAGAATGAATTCCTATTAAATTTTTATTTTTGTTTTGTTGTAACTTGTAAAACTTTATCTAAATAAATATTTTAATTTTTTTTGAAATTTCAATTATTAGAAAATTAATAAAATATTTTATTTAATTTTCAAACTTTGTTTGTACTTTTTTTTAAATAATTTCTAACATACATAAGCTAAAAGGGCCAAATGGCCTAATTCTCCATGCCTAGTTCAACAAGGGTCGGAAGGCTAGGACTAGGCCAAGGTCCTTCATGTAGAGGCCTGCCCTGACTCAGGCTCGATTGGGCTTACATTTTTTCAAGCAGGACCAGGCCGACTTGGCCCTTTTTACATGTCTACTTGTAGACACATACAAGTGAAAAACCCTATGATGTATGGAGAAAGAACATAATTAAAACAAAAAACAAGTTAAACTTTTTTTTTTTGGCAAAAGAAATGTAACCTTTATTAATGATAAGAACGTTACAAGTACAAAGGCTACAAAAACGATTTAGGATAAAGTTAACTCAAGGAGTATTCTGAGGAATAGGCTCCCCAATTATTCGAAAATAATACACCTAGTGCAACCAAATGAAAGTGCTAAAGAAAAGCTCTAGGTTGGCCACTGTGCAAAGAATACAGAGTACCATCCAACTCAAATTCCAAAAACTCGTCCCTTGCGAGAAAAAAGAGAAAGGAGTAGGAAGGTGCTTGAGTAATTCATAAACATAGTATCAACAAATACAAATATACGAATATGTCCCAACTAAAACCTCTCCGGAATAGAAGGGATTCCCTATCTGTCTAGGTTGCATAAACCATGCAATTCCCTAGGCAAATCAGAGAAAGAGACGAATATCAAGAAAAATTATTGAGACTCTAGTTGTTTTTATGAAAAATTATTTCAAAGAGTTTTTCAGATTGGTTTGTTTTGCCCATTTGAGATGGGATTGTGGACCATCTGTGATGGTCTTGTGGGACACCTGACGCATCGATTTTGTGAAGATATTTTAAGAGTTTTGCAAAGATATAAAATAGTTTTGAAATGATTTTTAAAGGAATGATATGACTCGTTTTGGAAATTATTTTCCTGATTTTCTATGTACGGGGTGAGAGATCGTAGGCCGTGTTGCCTAGACCATGGGGTGTGACGACACTTGTCAGATGGTGGAGCGCGTTACCTAGGTTGAGGTCGAGGGTCGAGATACCTAAAGCGAAAATTGTTGAGTCATGGAGGTATGAAACTCCTTGACTGTCGTTTCAAGGCTAAGATTGTGGTCCACGGGTTGAGGTGTTTTGTGACATAACGGAAAGGTATGACACTCCTACTGTCGACATGATTACTGAGGCTTGGGAGTTGTCGGATGTGGAGGTATGAGACTCCCTCCTGAGTACCGTGTAGAGGACGTCATAAGGAGACGTTCTCTGTGGTGGCCAGTGCAAGTGGGACACGTGCCGCATAATTGGTAACATCTTGAGAGACAAGATTACCTTTTTAAGTGAGATTGGCTTTGTGAGAGTTCTCTAGGCAGGAGAATTGTGGGACGATGTCGCTCTTACACAAGATAGTGTCACCGTGACAGTGCAATGTACCTTGATGGCTACTTGTGGCTAGAGTTTATTGCCTGATGCCAAACTTCCTGATTCATTGTGTGTGATTTTGGCTATTGTGGGCGTTATTTGTGTTTTGGGCTAGTAGAACTTTTGCTTATTTGGTTTGGCAGGTGTGGACCGTGTTTTTTGTGGTTTAGGCCTTATAAGACTTTGTTTCGTGGTTTTCAACCTGTTAAGGCTGAGTTGCTGGTTTTTTGTGGTTTTGGAGAAAATGATTGCGAAATGATTTTAAAGGAAAATTATTATAATTTTATTTTCTGCTGTTTTGTAAGGTATGTACTAGGTGACTTTTGTCATTCACGCTGTTTCTCGCGATTTTTAAGTTACAAGTGTAAGCGAGTAGGTGGATTTTGCATAGTACACATAGTTTAGAGTCTCGTAGCTACACACACAAGTTCGTGGTTATTTAAATATGACTGTTTAACTTTAATTTTTACTAATTTAATTTGTTTAAATTATTGTAGAAATTGAAAGCGTAAGAAGCTTTTCTTTTAGTCATCTGACTTCTCAATTTTCCTTTCCTTCCATGGTTGTCATCTTTACCCGTATCACTAGAATACGCCTTGCCTCTTAGAAAAGTCTTTACCTTCCAAGGTCTTCCTCTACGTCTAGGTTTGTCGACTGAAGAGGCTTTGAACACCCCTTTCACTGAACCCATCGGAGAAGCACCTTCACCAGCTACACCAATATCTTCTTCCCCCTTAATGCTTTAACAAGCAAAAGTAATCTCTAGAGCACCTCCATCAGATACCATTTTATCATTCATTATTGGAGATCTATCATCCCTCAAGGCCATCAATAGAATGACCACCAACCACAGCAGCAAAGGACCTACCCCTGTTCTGTTTAAACACCGGAGGCCCATTCAAGGCTTCCATGGAAGCCGCCAAACCAATGAACCCAGAGACGATTCACTAGAACCCTAGCCCCTTGTGCCTAACTTGGCCAGTTAAAATCATTCTATGTCTTTCATAAATCCTTCTCATGGGACTTAACAGAGTAGAGGCTTTGGATTTCTCTCTTAGGGTTTCTCTCTTAAGATCTATCTCCTTTCTCTCTTCTCTAGGGTTTCTAAATGGCTCCTTAGGGTTTTCAAAATGCATCCAAAAAACAAGTTAAACTTAACATAATCTAATGACTAAAAAATCATCAAGTAAAAAATATATTGACTTAAAAGCATAGACAAGGAGTAGATCATAATATGATAAATATAACAATATTAACATAGATAAAATATGTAAATTAAAAACAACATTAAAATAAAAAATAATTTTAGAATTAAAATCATACATATTTCTAGTTTTTCTCCTTAAAAAAATATTAATAAAAATATCAAAATAAGAATATAAATTGTAGAATAAAAGGTTTTTTATTTCTTGTTTGTCCCTTCTTTCAAAAATACAATAATCAACATCACCAAAATTCTTTTAAAACTCAAAACAAAAATTAATTTTAGATTAAAAACATATTTACTTCTTTTGCACTCCTTCAAAATATCTTCCAACAAAATTTCATATTAAAGAATAAACAATAATCAACATCAAAATTCCCCTAAAAACTACATTCTTAAAAATAAAAAAAATAAATTTTAGAACTAAAAATATATGCATTTTATTTTTTGTCACTTGTCAACAAAAAGCATTAACTAACATCAAAATTAAAAAAAGATAAATTATAATCAACAATGTCAAAATAAAAAATATATAAATAGTAACCAACAACATCAAACATACTTTAAAAGCAACATCAAGAAAAAAATAGAATTAAAAGCATACCTTTTTTTTTTGAGTAAATTTTTTAATTATTTATATTACATGAAAAGGATACAAAAGTAATGTAAAGCACCATCAATCACTAGCCCTTAGATAGTCTTAAAAAAAAATTCTCTAAAATTCATGTCTTTGGAAAAAAGAAGAGGAGAAAAAGACTTAACTTTAATCCTTTCTTTTCCTAATACAAGGAACCTCCCATCTATCAAGATTACATATTCCCATTAACTCCCTTGACAGTTGCTTGAAGCTATGATAGACGACATCTACCTAGTTCCTTCATCCTTGGTCAGACAATCAACTGCTCCATTGCATTCACCGAAACAATGGTTAATATGAATTCTATACTTTTTACTAAATTTGCCTCCACCACAACCTACATCTCCAACTGACTTCAGTCTTTCTCTACAACATGTTGACCACTTGCATTGAGTCAGACTCAATGTCTTTAACTTTAATGCCCTTCATATTACAGAGTTACAGAAAATCCCAAATTGCTCTAATTTCCACCACATTATTTGTAGCGCAACCATAAAAATAAAAGAAAGCTGAAACAAAACGGCCATGCACATCTCAAATAAATCAGAATTTTTGGGTGTATACAGAATCAGAAATTGCTTGTGGCCTCAGCAGGAAAGGCCACATGACGGTGAAGAGGTTCACCGACAGCAACCGCCGCCGACAACCCCAGCTAGTAAACCACCGTCGGCAGAGCTCCTAGCCGGCCTGATCCGCCGCGTCCACTGGCTATTGAGCCTTGCCCCCGAACGGCCTACCATCCACCATGACCCCGATGGACCACCTCCACCGGTCGACCACCATCAAACGGCCAGCCACACCAACGGACAGGGAGGGAGGAGACAGTGGCCCGACATCGTGAGAGAGGGAGAAGAGCCAAACCAGAAAGGAAGGAAATGGAGGAGAAGAGGTCGGAAGAAGCTTACCGTGGCCGTAGTCCAGAGCAGTTGTCGGTCTCTCCCTTCCGACGTCGGGCACGCGTTGCAATCGCACGGAGAGTCGCCCCCTATTCGATCACCCTCGCTCGAGCTTTGCTGACTGACCATCGGCAACCCCGAGTGCCAACCGTCGATGAGTGAGTAGAGAGGGGGGAGAAGACGGATGGACGCAAGGAGGAGGGAGAAATGCAAGTTGAGAGGGAAAATGTGGGTTAAGTAATGAAATGGTTATTCGTGTTATTCATGTCAACCAAGCCCCAAATAAACCAAATGCCACATTTTTTGAAAAATGGATGAAACTCAACTGCAGAGTCTAGCACCTGATATAACCTCCGACGGAGCCAATGAATTTGTAGAAAATTGTCAGAATGCTTGGCAGCCATTACATCAATTTTGGATCAAAGTGCAACTTTTCCAGAAAAATTACAAAATTACCTCAAGAAATCCATAAATTCGAATCAATGTCTCCACAACCTTCAGAACTCTCTATAATCTTCTTGCATCTAGAAACATCGCTGGAATTGGCCCTGAGAGACACTACTGTAGAATCTTTTGACATTTTGCAAATTTACATATAGGTCCCTAACATTTTCAAAAAAAATAGACATCACCCCATGTGACAGGCAAAACTCCAAGTAACGAATCATGAAACTACAGGCCAACCTCCAAGCATCTTGTTCGAGCATAAGTGCCTCAGGAAATCCAGTGGCACGTTATATTCTACAAATTTATAGAAAGGTCCTCAACTTTTGTCCTCCTGCAAAATCTTAGCACAACCCTTTCCAGGATGTAGAAAATGCTTTGTGACACTTGAACAGGACTCAAGCATCCCACAAGAGTCAACAAAGGGCTCAAAGAAGTGACTCCTTGACAATGTCTCATTGTCACAGTGACTTAGAGAAGTTGAAACTCGTCACGCCTCTTGAGTTCGAATTCAGGGGTATGCAAAAAAATTAAAAACCTAAACCGATAACAAAAAAAAAAAAGGAAAAAAGAAGAAGTGACTCCTTAAAAAATTTAAGAAAGGCCCTTATAGTTTTCAAAACTGCACATAGGCCCTTAGCATTTGCTAAACGCAAACTTTCTAGACTTCAAATGTATCCTATGGAAGTACAAAGATTCTCTTTCAACACAATATGGTTGCAGATACTAATGGAAACAATGGATTGATAGCAGCACAGGGAAAACTACAATAATGCCACTATCTTTGTGCAAAAATAGCATTTATGCCCGAGCTACTAGTTGAAATCTACGAAATGCCCCTTTCACATCCTATACATCTTCAGTTATGCTTGGGACTGTCACAAGAATCTCCTTTTCGACAAATCCTACCTGGTTAGCCCTCTGCAAGATTAAGTCCCTTTATCCTAGAAAATTGCAGGTATACCCCTAAATTTGCCATAAGCACAAGCAAACCTCCAAAGTTGAAGTAGATTCAACAAAGCAGTATAGTCCAGAGACAGCAATCCTCTATCAGCATTCCCTCGGAGTGGGAACCCTAGCCTTCTAGCTTGGTGGGTACCAGCCTTTTGTCCTTTATCGGTCGGCAAGTCTGATAACTTGCCACTTTTTCCTTTTTTTCGGTCGGTAAGTCCAAAACTTGTTATTTTTCCTTTCTTTCAGTCGACAAGTTCGAAACTTTCCGCTTTTTCCTTTCTTTCAGTGGACAAGTCCAAAGCTTGCCACTTTTTTCTTTTCTTTCGATCGATAAGTCCAAAACTTGTTACTTTTTCCTTTCTTTTTATTAGTAAGTCCAAAGCATGCCACTTTTCCCTTTTTTTGGGTTAGTAAGTCCGAAACCTGCCTCTTTTTTTCTTTTTTTCGATCGATAAGTCCGAAACTTGCCACTTTTTCTTTCCTTTTTGTTGGTAAGTTTGAAACTTGCCACCTTTTCCTTTCTTTCAGTTGGTAAGTTCGAAACTTACCATATCCTTCGGTCGGTAAGTCTGAAACTTGTCATACCCCTTGGTCGGTAAGTCCAGAACTTACCATATTTCTTGGTAGATAAGTCCAAAACTTGCCATATCCCTTAGTCGGTAAGTCTGAAGCATGTCGTATCCCTCGATCGGTAAGTTTGAAACTTACCATATCCCTCGATCGATAAGTTTGGAACTTACCATATCTCTCGATTGATAAGTGCGAAACTTGCCAAATCTCTTGGTTGATAAGTCCGAAACTTATCATATCACTTAGTTGGTAAGTCCGAAACTTGTCGTATCGCTCGGTCGGTAAATCTGAAACTTGCCATATCCCACGGTCGGTATGTCCGAAACTTGCTATTTCTCAACCAGTACATCCAAAACTTGCCATATTCTTTTCCTCCAGTCGGTAACTCTGAAACTTATCATATTGTTTTCCTTCGGTCGATAAGTCCGAAACTTACTATATTTTTTCCCTTCGGTTGGTAAGTTCAAAACTTACCACATTCCTTCCCTTTTAGTCGGTAAGTCCAAAACTTACCACATTCTTTGGCCAACAAGTTAGAAATCTTATCATGCCCCTTCTCTCCTTTAGACCGATATCCTAAACTATCTGGGTGACATCGTCAACTGTCCGGACAACATCCACCAAATGTCATTGTTGGATCGACAAGTTCGATATCTTGCCAAGCCCCTTTCTTTGGGCTAATAACCCAAACTATCCGGTCGATAAGTTCGTCAACTTATCATGCCCCCTCTTTGTATCTGCTTGGTGACTTGTCATCCCTTTTCCACAGAATGATTGACCATCAGCATGGCATCTAACAATGCATTATCTACATCTAGCATCTGCATTCACTTTCATCATCATTGCATCCCCTAACATTGCATGTCCGATAGCAATGGCAATCACCGCATCAGTAGTGAGCACCTAGCATTTGCACTAGCATCGTGCAAGAATTGCATACTCCTAGTGGAACTCTGTGCATACCTAGCATTGGCATCATCATTCGGCATCCACATCTGCATCTCGACAATGAGCCATGACTTTTGATGCATCTACCGAATAAGTGGCTCAACGCCAATGTGGATGTAGGATTTTGGAGGAAGGAAGGAAATGATGTCTCTTCGATTTCGTCGTTTCATGGCCTCGCTTGTTTCCCTTTGATTTTTATCCAATTTCATTACTCCATGGATGTCGGAACTAGTATGATCGCCACTCTCGGTTCACTTTCGTTGGTTTTTGAGACGCCTTAGGGAGATGTTGTGCTTGTAGGTTTAGCTACCTTAGGATGATGCCAACATCGCCTAAGTGTGCCCGTATTGGTGAGATTCTTCTTCTTCTTTTCCTTACAAAACAATGTTAAAATAAAAACTGCATATAAATACAGTGTAGTAAGTGGCTTAACGAAATAAATTACAAGCATGAAAATGAGAGGAAAAGATATTTACCCGAGGGGTTTTATCCCCTCGGTTGTAACTAAATGTATATGCCTAGTTAAAACATGCAAAGTATGCATCAAAATGAAACATGCAAAATGAAAACCCTCTTTTGTTTATGATGCATATGTAGGAAGCATGACGCCAGTGTGATGTGGTTGGATTCAACAAAAAAACTTAAGCCCTCCCTCAAAACTTCTCTATTCCCTCTTTTTTGGATAATTTCTAGTCCTCTAGCTTAGTGTCCATGTCCCTTCAAAGACTATGGGTGCCTCTCTATTTATAGAGAGATGAGACGACCTAAAATGGCAAAAGGGATCAAAATTGACAAGAATACACAATTGCCACCAAAAATTCCCTTTTTAGAAGTATTATACGCCCAATAGTGGGCGTACAACGTTAAATGCCCAATTTTGGGCTTTCAACACATTTCGGGGGCTATAGCTGTTTGGTCAAAGAATATTCCATCAATTAATGGGCTAATTAACACTGATTGACATTATGCTTAATTAGAGGAATCTTCCAAAAAACGAAATAATTTGAATTCAAAATTTTCCAACGGAGGAAAGTGGCTGATGTGACACACTTGAGTTGTCAGGTGTAAGAGGCAAAATTCTTAGCATTCAATGTTAGATACATAGATTATAGCGTCTAACACCATTAGTTCAAAAACTTGCCAAATTTGACTGCCAAATCAAATGTGGTCAAACGAGTGAATTAATGAGATAATGAAGACCTTTAAACATGGTAAGAAGACTCATTTGAAATATTAATGATTTTTATTTTAAGTCCAAAAAAGAAAACTTGATAGAAATGGTAGGGAACAACATTGGAAATGTTAAACGATTGAAATCTAGCGTATAACGTTAAACGCTTGAAATCTAGCATATAACGTTAAAAATTAGTGTATAATGTTAAACACTTGAAAATTAGCATATAACGTTAGACGTAGAATATTAAGCATACAACGTTAAACACTGGAAAATGAGACGTTCAATGGCTTGAACTGGCAAATGGGCCTTTAGAGGGTTTTTGGGCTGAGTAAGAGACTCCTAAGAATGGATGAGACATTCTATGATGCAATGGGACTTAATAAAGATAAAGAAGTACTAAAATGAGATATCTACAGATTGCCCCTTTATGAAGATGGTTTGCGCACGAAACTAGCTTCAAGGCTTGACGATATTCCCATTTGGCACAACTCAGGGGTTTTTAAAAGGAGGAAAGAGATTCAGCACCTGCTACTACTAGGTTGGATAAGAGATTGAGCTAGATAATGAATCCAACACTTGAGGAGTTTGATGTGAGAGACGCGGCCCGAGCGTAACTTGGAGGTCAAACGAAGGGTCATAACCTCAAGCATAACTTGGAGGTCAAACTGGAAGGACACTGCCTCGAGCGTAACCTAAGGTCAAATGAAGGGGCACAACCTCAGGTTAAGGATCATAACCTCAAGTGTAACCTAGAGGTCAAACTGAAAAGACACTATATCAGATGTAACCTGAGAGGTCAAATGAAGGGGCATAACCTGGAGATCAAACTAGAAAGACAGTGCCTTGGGCGTAACTCGAGGGGATAGATTGAAAGATCATAACCTCAAACGTAACCTGGAGGTCAAACTAATAGGACACTGCCTTGGGCGTTATCTGAAGGAGTCAAAACAAGGACACTTGCTTAGGCATAATCCGAGGGGCCAAATTAGAAGGATTTGACCTTAGGCGTAACCTATGGCGATCAAATTGGAAGGATTCGACCTTAGGCATAACCAAGGCAAACAAATTGAAAGGCTTAAAACTTCAAGCGTAACATGGTGGTCAAACTGAAAGGACACAGCCTCGGACGTCACTCGAGGGGGTCAATTGGAGGATCAAAACCTCAGGCATAACCTGAAGATCAAGCTGAAAGAACACAACCTCGAATGTAACCTAAGAGGGTCAAAATGAAAGATTAAAACCTTAGGCGTAACCTGAAAGTCAAGCTAAAAGGACACAGCCTCAAGCATAACCTGAGGGGGTCAAATTGAAAAATCACAACCTTAGGCGTAACCTGGACATCAAACTAAAAGGATATTTCCTCAGACGTAACCTGAGGGATCAAATTGAAAGACAACTTCAACAGGCGTAACTTGAGGGGTCAAATAAAGGAAGGGATTTGACCTTAGGCGTAACCTAAGGTGATCAAACTGAAAGAACTTGACCTTGGGCATAACCCAAGGTGGTCAAACTAGAATGGCACTGCCTCAAGTGTAACCTGAGGGACCAGACTGAATGACACATCCTTGGGCGTATCCTGAGGGATCAAATTGAGAGATCATAACCTTAGGTGTAACTTAGAGGTCAAACTGGAAGGACACATCCTTGGACATAGCCCAAGGGGTCAAACTGAAAGATCATAACCTCAAGCATAACCCAGAGGTGAAACGGGAAGACACGGCCTCAAGCATAATCCAAGGTGGTCAAAAGGAAGGACACGACCTCAAGTGTAACCTAAGGTGGTCAAAAGGGAGCACATGGCCTCAGGTGTAACCCAATGGTAAAAAGGAAGGACACGAGACAACCGACACAGGAGCAAGGAAGTTTGAGGAGGGTTGGAGAAATTGGGGATGGCCAACTCTGACGACCACTCAAAATGCAATATGAAACAATGTAATATGTTTTACATGGATGCATGCAGGTAGAAATATAAGGAAGGTAGTTTAGGTATGCAATGCATGACTCTAAATAGTGAGGTTCCACCATCATGGCCTACTTTTATTTATATACCGGGATGGCTCAGGAATTTTGCTCACCATTTAGAGCAGATTGACACAAGAATGCGATTAGTCATAGTCAGGTACCCTTTCATTGAGTGTAGCCTTCACTCTCCAAAGGGACTGTTGTCCTACGATACGTAAGTTAGTGAGCGAGAGGTCTATGATATTCCTGAGTGTTGGGTAAAGGAGGTTGACCTCAACTCTGCTGATTACATTGGTTTTGTTTAGTTGTGGCTAAAAATGAAAGCATGAATTCTGGGATATTTGTTTTGCATTTGTATCAAAAGTGTTGGACGCAAGTCTATACACGTCTAACGTATGACACAACAGCTTCTTGCATCTAACACTTGAAGGTCCACCAGCCATTAAACCCCTTCGTTATTAACGTCTAACATAAGACACATAACTCCTAGTGTCTTACACATTAAGCCCTTTAACAGACTTTGCCCCTTTTCTTTCCTCATTTTCCCACTCGTTTCTCCTCTCTTCTCCTTCTCCAACGATGACAAGCCTTCCCTAGTGGTTGTGGCATCCTTCTGTGCTCCTTCGGTGAGTGTTCCTGTGCTTTCTTGGCATGTAGCGAAGAGATAGGGCATGATTGTGGCAACGTTTCTGGTGGTAGTTCGACGGTAGTGGGTGACGACAGTGCGTTATTCTAGCAATGTGAAGGCGGCTTTGATGACTCCTACGCACACACCATTATTGGCACTGGTGATCTTCCTGCTCCTTGTCTTTTTTCTATTCAGTTCTCCTCCTCCCTTGTATTCCTTTGAATGTGTATTTGATCAACTCCTGTTGGGCTTCCCTTTTGCAGTTGATGACATGTTATAGGAAAACGTACATAAAGCCGAAGAAACTTGCTCATAGAGGTGAAGGGCCATCGAAGTTTGGTAGGCCCGAGCCAACTCCAGCTTCTTCATAAGAGGAGTCAACAGAGGGGCCTACAGTAGCCGAGTTTGAGACAGGAATGGAGGTTCTTGTGGCTATGGAAGATCCATTACTAGCTGAGGGAGAGGCCTCGAGTACATCCCCTATCATGGACATTAGCGACTGAGGTTCGGAGTCATTCATTCCTTCGGCCGAGGACTTGGAGGAGGCAAAGGTGAAGTTGGAGTCACCCTGAGGTAGAGCCTACTGCTGCGGCACCTACAGCTGTGCTAGTAAAGAATGACGCTAGGTACAGGCGTATTGTTGACTTCGTGCAATAGGAGGCAGAGGGCGACGTTGGTGCTCCCCTAGACTTTACACGAGCCCCCATACCCTACGACAAGGTCCAGGTATAGCGATGCATCTCGTGCTGAGTTTGCTGCAACTACCTTAGCAGTTACATGAGCCCCTATACCCTATGACAAGGTCCAGGTGTAGGGATGCATCTCGTGCTGAGTTTGCTGCAACTACCTTAGTAGTTAGGGGACAGGCAACAATTTTTTCCAATTTATTTCAATTATTTTGCTTTATTGAGGACCTATTATGACCATTCTTTGTTCCTTGTGTAGAGTCGAGCTCTAACGGTCATGCATTGCCATTGGGGTTAGGTTGTTAAGTGCTACTAGATGTTGGCCCCCTTTCAGCAGAAGTGGCTCAGGCAAATGGGATTTGGACACTTCTTGTCTATCCTAGAGTTCCCCATCCGACCTGTGTGCCTTGAGTCAGTTGCTGAGCGATACAACCATTGGATGAATTCGATTGTGACACAAGTCAGGAGTTTGTGCTATGCCTAGAGAACATGGTTCGTCTAACAGGGTTGTGGCTGACTAGCTTTCCTGTGATGGGCTCGGTGAGCTTAGACTACATTGCTATGATGGGAGAGCTTGTGCGTAGCAGAGTGGTCATGTTTGGTTCATGCCTCTTTGTTGTTTCCTCAGTGATTCACCGATTGAGGATTCCCGTCAGAGGATGCTGATCAGCATCTTCGTGCCTTTTTGCTTGGATTGTTCGAGGCGGTGTTGTTCTGTCATGCAACCTCGAGAGTTTCAGCAGTTTTGTTGCCCTTACTGGCCGATCTGGATTAAATGGGAGAGTATGCGTGGGGGGCGACCAGCTTGGCTCACTTGTACTCCATTCTTTTTTGCTTCTCTAACGGTAGTTCTCGTCAATTAGCCGAGAACCTACCTTTCCTTCAGGTGAGTTACCATTTATTTATTTTTTCCTTTAGTTAATATTGCATCTTTGCTTGATATGACTGACTAATTGAGAATTATGCCTTGTGTAGCTATGGGTGTGGGACCTTTTCGCCATTTTACAGCCCACTCCTCCTCTGGTTCCTCGCACGGGTTTACTTTTCCCTTGGGGGCTATTCTAGGGCGACGCGGTGCTAACTCCTGAGTCAACAGATGATAATCGTTACATTGGTCGTCTCTTTTTTGAGCTACTGGTTTCGAGTTTGGTAATTTTGCTTTTATTTTTTTGTACTTGCCCCTTTTTTTTTTGGATATGCATTGATCTGGTGCTTGTTTCCTACTTTTAGCTGACGTGGTGCCCCTATACTGAGGGGGAGCACGATGATGTTCTAGAGATTGCTTGGGACCACCTTGTCTTTGATAGAGACACTTGGATTCACTGCTGGAACCATTATCATGTTCAATAGATTAGTCAGGCACTTCATCAGTTGGGGCATCACTAGATGTGACCATGCTGGTGGAACCCCTAGGCGTGGTTCACCAAACCTTACTCCAGTGTGCGGAAACACACTAGGAGGTCCGATACAGTCACAACGAAAATGGTGAATCCGGAGGAAGAGACAAGACTCGGAAACACCAAAGGGAAAAACATGCCAAGTCAATGCCAAGTATGCTTGCTTATTCTATATGCTCATGCATGAATGTGACCGAAAACATGCCAAGTCAATGCAAAAGAAGGAAATCAAAGGGAAAAAGTTAATCCGAGGGTCAAATGTAGGCATTGTTAATGCTGCTTTACTGTACGCCTTTGGGCGATGAGGAAAATCGTGAAAATCGTGAAA
>JAMKQA010089785.1:0-26950 GCA_024699735.1 Posidonia australis
CCCTGCTCACAGATGTCTGATTTGGGCTCTGGCTAATGGGTTTGGGGCTCGGTTTAAGGGCTGATCGCATCCAAAGCAACATAGGGATACTCATTCCTGGGTCACCTCAAAATCGGGGTGTCTACACTATGAAACTCGGACTTACTAGCCAGAAACCACAAACACGGGCCATACTAACCAAAACCATACTGAGTCTCGTTGCCCAACACCAAGCAACCAACTCTAGCCACAAGCAGCCACCAAGGTGCACTGCACTGCCACAAACCTACTATTCTGCAAGAAGCGAATTCATTTCGAAGTCCTTCTTCATAAAGGACCCTCAAAATGCTAACCTTACATGGGAAAGTTGTCCTGTCATTTATGATGACTTCAAAAGTAGGACACATGCTCTACCCATACTAGCCAACACACAAGGTGTGCCCTCTAGGTGTCTTCACCTCAATACCTAAGATAATGGGAGTTTCATACCTCCTCACCCAGACGGTACCCTAAGCCTCAGTGTTCAGTGACAATCGGAGTGTCATACCTCTAAGTCCAGACAACACCTCAACCCATGGACCTCAACTTTAGCCTTGTGAACGACAATCTAGGAGTATCATACCTCTAGGATCCAACAAACACTTGCCTACAGCCTAATAATCTCCGACCTCAACCTAGGTGACATGTTCAACTACCCAAGAATGTCGTCACATTCCCTAGTCCAAGCAACATGATCCTTCGGTATCTTAGTCCACCAAAAAAACCTCAAAAACTCTTTTCCAAAACATGACCATATTTCCTTCGAAATCATTTTCAAAACTATTTTTATATCAACAAAATATCCACAAAGCTAACACATCATTTATCATAATTAAATCATAAAATCCGATTTAAAATCCAAAATTTAATGGACTCAGGGACCTGATTCGGTAGACCGAAACAAGTTCAGTCGACTAAACCTAGACCCTAATCCGACATGCTAGCTAGGACCAATCAATCAAACTAGTGCCTAGGCCACCCACCCAAGACCCAAATCGCCAAACCAAACCAAATTCGTTGTACCTCTTTCTAGGTTTAGGGGACATCTAGGGACCATTTCAGCACAGCAAATAAAATCAGCATGAAGAGCCAAGTGATCCCACATTTCTAAAACAGCCCTAACCCATCGAGTTGTCTGGAATGGGAGCCTTAGGTAATATATCTCACCACACACAACAATAAAATCCACGAAAATATAGGAAACAAAGGCATGGAAATACACTACGATTCGACACAAAAATTACCACGATCCATTGACCATAGCTCAAGATATCAAAATTCAAAGTCGAAAAACTCAAATGGAAGCACAGTGACCACAACATGCATAAAATTACCATAAATGCACAATAAATTCCCAAAAATTATGAAATCACTACCAAGCCATATAAACTCATGCAATTCTAGTCATTTTTATCACATTCATGCCAATTTACAAAATAAAAAAGCAGGGTGTTGTAACGACTCCCAACTCACTACCACTCATCCTAGCTACATTTTTTTACTATATCTTTTAATTATCAATTATACTATTCCAGAAGCAAAATTCAAACACAATTATAAAGCATAATTAACAAGAAATAAATCTAAAACTAAATACTCACCAGAATCCCTGATGTGTGGTAGTATGACTCTATCCTATGCATTAGCAAAACACCAACTCCTATCCTACACCTACGAAAAATATCAAAACAAGCACAAATGAGTGACCACTTAAAATGGTCACCCAGCACACACCCACCCTAAACACAAACACAAGTTGTCTCAACAACTGTGTCAAGGAGTCCAACATAACCACGTTGGAAGCAACCAAGCACCAACAACTCTCCTGGATGCCACAACACCACAATAGGGTAACTCACTATTACGCAGTACATAGCAAATCCTTTAAACATGCTTTTGAAATCTCTTTTCTCTTTTCCTTACAAAAACCATATGTATGCTCTTTCAAAATCCTTTATGCACCCTTGAAATGGCCACTCTCACTAGATCAAGCCCAACCCACACTAAAAGCACCAAAACTCACACAACCTAATCCCACGCACTCTCTGTGCGAATCAGACAATCGACAGTGTCTGAATACTCTATATAGCATCCAAAATATCCACCATAGTAACACACAAACCACAAAAGCTAGCACAGAACCTCTACTCCAAACCACATGGCCTTCTCTATACTATACATTGATTCTCTAAACCAAGGCACAACAAAAGCCACAATGCTAATTTGGCCAACCATCTCAAACACTTTAGCACAAAACACCTTGCCACATCGGCGCAACACCACAAACACAAGTCAATCATGATGTGTCGTGCTGTTTGGTGTTAAGCAATCGATACTGGCCACAAGTAGTCCAATGAGTGACCATGGTGTTTGCACTACCAGGAACAACCATCTTGTGGAGGAGTTTGCCCGTCTCAACGTCCTGTGGAGTTGTTTGCCCATCCCACCGTCCCATCACCTACAGGACCCTTAAAAGGCTAATCACACACCAAGAAAGCCTACTCATCCTACACCTAAGCGAATTGTCTCTCTCTCTAGACAAATCACAAGGTACGTCCTCTCAACATCCTACATAGTACTTGAACCCCTGAAGGCTTCTCACCTCCTAGGTTTAGCTTGAACACACTAGTCTCAGTACCCAAAGCAATTAAGGTATCATATCCAGCTATGCAAAAGTCTCATACCCCTCCAATGCATGTTGCCACGATACCATCAAGTACAAACGGTATTCTAAGTCTTCGACACTCAAGACTAACACCTACCTGGAAAGCACCTCAACCCACAGACCTCAGCATCTACCTTGAAATGACAATCAAGGAGTGTCATACCTCTAGGATCTGACAAACACTTGTCTTGACCTCTTCGATCTCATGGTCCACCACAAACATAAAGCCATGAAAAACTCTTTCCAAAATCTTTGCAAAACCATACATTTCTTTTTCAAAACACTTTTAGAAAACCATTTCAAAATCCTTTAAATAATATTTCAAAAATACCACAAAGCAAAACCACACTCAAAAACACAATCTCGACAGCTCTCCTGCTAGTCCTAGAAAGCCATACATTGAGAGTGTTGGAGTTCTCGAGCATCATGCTCAACTCACAATGATAACTCAAGAGAAACATCCAAAACACATTGAGAATCCTAAGTCCAGGTGCCAAAGTGTAAGACGCTTACTCACTTGTGTCTCCCATAAGCTATAGCCAACTCGGTGCCAAACACCCAAACGATGCCATCGAATACATTATTCAGTGCACCACACCGAGACCCAAACAAACATCTAATCTTAGGGTTAAATATGAACCCTAATGTCTATCCAAATTATTAAAGGGAAAGACTTAGTATTTCTAAGTCATATAGTTTTTTATACTAAACTATAGCTTAGTGGGATCTTGTTAGTTTGTTTTAGGCAATCCTTAGATCATCTCTAATGATTTTCCTTATCATTATGATGCCATAGCTGCCTATAGGGTTAATACAATACTAAACATACTAAAAACTACCCAAAACAAGTCATTAAGAGATGAAAAGTAATTCCACAAAGTCTAGGGTCCAAAAGGTAAATTCTACTAAACTTAGGGACTAAAATGCAAATTTTCCATAAAGCTAGGGACCCTAAACTAATTCTCACAGACTTAAGGGGCTAAAATGCAAAATGTCCCAAAATATACATTCCCAAGATGTAGGGCAACCTGTCTCCAACACCTTGGCAATAAATCCTCCACTAAAACCACCCTAAGCCTGCTCCAATCTCTAATTATTTTATTAAGGAATCCAAGACATAGCTACCTAATATCATTAACAGCACTTACTATCACTAACAACTCTCTTATTCAATTAAATTCCCTTAATTAAACCTTCATGAAAATTAGAAGTGTTCAATGCTGGAGAAGCCAATGTTCAATGTTAAACCCAACAAGGGTTGCGTTTAACATCCTGACCCTAAATTCTAACAAAAAACCCCAACCAATCTAGCATGCATCTATTTCAATAATCAGAGAACCATAACAGGACTAAGATACACATATTAACTATTGCATGCAACTCTTAATCAAATCTTTAATCCACTCTTAAGGAAAATATAAAATTAACAGCACTAAGGGTGTTAGATGTAGCCCAACCCACGTCCAACGTTGGATGCACTAGTGTGTGCGTCCAACACCCTATATCAAAAGGTTCAACTAAAACCTCCCTTCTAAGCATGCTAACTTTACCAAAATCCCCCCATCACCACAGAGGGATAGGCGAACACCCACACACATCCATGCATAGAAAATAATCACCCAAAAACAAATTAAAGACATCTACATGGCTATATACCTTGCACCCTAGAGGCGAGCCAAATCGGTAAACTCTGCAACAATCCAAAGCTTTCCTACAAGCCTCGGCTACCCACGAGCCACCTTTGGCTACAACCATGCCACTAAAACCACCCACATAGCAGCCACAGCCCCAATCAATGGGTGAAACCAAGAAAAGAAAAAGAAAAGAAGAGGAAGGAGACCCATGGCTTACTTGTACCTGTCTCTCTCTCTCTCTCCCATGCTCACTTGGAAATGTTGAAGAACACCCCACGCCACCAGAGAATGGAGGAGGAGGAAAGAATTCTTCCCGAGAAGGCCACCAACAGCCACTTATATAGGTAACAGCAAACTCAGTACGTTGTGCGCGGCTGAACATGCATCTTATATAAAATGCATGCATGCACGCATCTAACAACCAAAGCTACAAGTGTTAAATGTAGGCTTCTATGCGTCTAACATAAGACGCACCATATCCTATGTCCAACACCAAGAAGGCTAGAAATCACTTAAAGTAAGTGTAGAATGCTAGTGGCCCTACGTCTAATGTTAAATACAACCCATATTGCATCCAACACATCTAGATTCTAAATTAAATATCTGGCCTAAATGCTGCCTAGGAAGCTGGGCCGTTACAGGTGTGCACATCTTGGTCGAAACACAAGGCTTCCATTGCCTTAACGACCACCCATATGAACCGCCAGTGACCACGACCACTTCGGGCACCCACACGAGCTAGCACAGCCATGGGGATGAAGATCCAGAGCTCACCACCTCAGCCTCGAGCCCTCCTCAGCACCGCTCCCCTCTCCCACCACTCTCAATCCCTCTCTCTTTTACTGGTAGTGAAGAAGGAAGGAGGAGAAGGAAAAGAGGAAAAGGAAGGGCAAGGTGGGGGAGGAAGACTCTGGCTCTCGCCGCCTCGTTGATGTTGCGCCCGTAGAAGTGGAGGGAGAAGAAGGAAGAGAGTTGCGGTGTCAAGGAAGCCACGTCCCTCCTCTTCTCTTATAAGTGCGGGCTGGAGGTAGTTGTGCATGTACACAACAACAACTCAAACACATGCATCCAATTGCACGCCCTCAGCCACCCACTGTAGAACCTTACGAGGCACGGCAATAAAACTTCACCTACACGTCCATGCACAGGGGCACAAGCACAGTGCCTTCACGAGAGACAAGGCACAAAACAAGCTAAACAATGAGACCAAAGCACAAAACCACTGAATCAACTGAAATGGCCTCGCGCTAGTAACACCTATCCATTGTAAAATTCATTAAAATGTATAATTACAAGGAACTGAATTTTCCAAGTGTTATAGAGGGCCTGTGTTTTGGAATTGGAAGGAAGCTGGGAGGAGTATTTGCCACTTATCAAGTTTGCCTAGAACAATAGTTGTCACTCCAACATTGGCATGGTGACGTATGAAGCTTTGTATGGTAGACCGTCTAGAGCACCCACTTGTTGGAGAAAAGTGGGCGAACATCAGCTTTTGGACCTAGAAATTGTGCAGCAATATGTAGACAGAGTAGACTTGATTCTAAAAAGGTTGGTAGTTGCACAGAACAGATAGAAGAGCTATACCGATAAGAGGTGAAGACCTTTAGAATTCGAAGTAGGAAACTTTATTTTCCTAAAGATATCATCAAATAAAGTGGTGGCAAGATCTAGCAAGTGGGGAAAGCTAAGTCCTCGCTACATCGAGCTCTATAGGATTTCCAAAAGGGTCGATGAAGTTGTATACAAGTTGGATTTATCTCTGAATCTATCTAACATGCATAGCGTGTTTCATGTTTCCATATTGAGAAAGTACTTGGAAAACACATCCTAGGTGACATCGATGCAGCCAGAGGTGTTGTAGGAGGACCTGACCATGGTAGAGGATGTTGTTTAGATACTTGATCGGAAAGAACAAGCTCTCCGAGAGATAAAGTGATTCCTCTTATGCTAATTCAATAGCAATAACATGGCTTAGAAGAGGCTATCTAAGAGTGTGAGGAAGACATTCATTCACATTACCCCCATTTGTTCTACTAAAGATGAATTTCGGAGACGAAATTCTTTTGAGGAGAGTAGGATGTAATATTTGCAACCATTAAGGGCCAACCGCAAGTGACTGCTGTGGATTAGCTCCGTGGGTTGGGACCATATGTTGTTTGTGCATGTCACCTCCACAGATTGCTAGTCCACAAATAATGTAAATCTTGTATCAGGAATTGATACTCGTTTGTGTGTAATCTGAGTAAGCTAGAACTTGATTACCTGTAATCATATGCATATTTATTGGTAATCACGAAGGAGTTATGGCTATTTCCCCTATTGTGTTTGTGATTTCTCCCTGGCTCTTCATGTTGTGTGGTATTTTGACGTGTTGTAATGCATGAATGTGTGGGACCCTGGGAAGAGAAGAAATGCCAAGGATGCATAGTAGAATTCGTGTTTTTCATGTCACCGCCATGCCCCATACCCTGCAACGTCGCCCATGCCATGCCCTGCACTAACAAGCCGCGTTCTCAAGCAACTATCAGTGGCAAGACAATGATAAAAAGAGGTGGGTAGGTGTCAAGGAGGTGCAAACCAGGGAGAGCCTGTGAGCAAGAGGAAGAAAAAAGGAGAAGAAGTCAATAGCCGGAGAAGAAGAACAAAGAGGAAAGCTCACTGATGACCAATGTACGCATCCCACCTCCCCTTTTTCATTTATGTTTCATGTAAAAATGATAGAAATGTGTAGATTAACATGAATTCATGGTATGATAGAGATTATATAATTTATGGAAATTTTTAGAAGAATTTACAGTAATTATTCAAGAATGGGTATACTATTTTGTCGTTTGACCTTTTTACCTTTGGATTTGTATTTCTCAAGCAACACATATCGATTTTTAGTGATTTTTGTCCCAAATGGTAGATGACTTAGAGTTCTACGTTTTGATAAATTTTACAAAATGTATAGTCGTTTGTGGTGTATTCGCTCCTTGTTCCCATTTCAAGTGATTTTTGGATTGTCTCTAAAACTGTATTGGTCAGTCTGTAAAAGGTTAGTTTGCATGTCTCAACCGTGGGCCAATCCTGTGGGTTGGTCCCGTGGCCTACCACCGTAGATTGGTCATTTTAGACCCTATGGTGGTAGCTTGAGTTAGTGTTTTGATGATTTATTTGGATCAAGTCATGGCTTTGATTCTGTGAACGATTTGTAATATAAAAATGTTTTGAAAAAGATTTTTGGAAAGAATGCATATGATTTTTAAAAATGCTTTCCATGGCTTTTGGATGGAGCCACGAAACCATAGGATCACACCAACAAGCCAAGAGTGTTTGATACTTCTGAAAGGTTAGATGCGAATCTGAAGTTGTGGTTGCCAAGTTTTCATAGTAGGGTTGGAGGTTCGAGTTGCCTAAACATGCTACTGAAAGAGTTTGAGGTTAGAGTCCCCGCGACTATAGTGGTTGCACTGTAGGATCCGAGGTTCAAGTCCTTGGGGTACTCAAGTGTGGTATTGGTCAAGTCTAGGGCTAGAGTCCCCAAATGCTCGAATACCAAGGAGTGTTAGTAGACACAACTCTTGTTGTGTGATATATAGATATATTAAGGGTTGAGTTTTTTAAGCCGTTGGCTCCTACACAGAGAAGTCCTCCATGATAGTGCAATAGAAACCGAGATTCGAGTCCCCTACGACTACTTATAACTGGTCGATCGCGTGTGGCCAAGGTAACTCAACAAATTTTTCGCGCTAGGTGCGTGTGTTATAGTTTTGAAATGGTTTTAACTATGATTTGACTTTTCATAAATACATAAAGTGGCTTCAAAATACATATAATTTAAAGAATATAAAAATTATGACTTTGAAAGGCATCGCTTAAGAAATGGATTTGTCAAATTGATTTATAATTGTATTTTGCGAACTCCGGTATTCCTTTCTAGTGTGGTTTTAGTACTACTACAGAAGACAGCTATGTGTCTTCTAGTAGTTGTTAGTGACAACTCCAATTCCTAATTTTTTGAGATATTTAATTTCGATTTTGGTGTGTGCGTACTGAGTGACAATAGATGTCACTCATATATTTTGTTCGTAGTTTTTGTACAAGTGCAGATTAGTGAGGTCGTAGTCTAGATATAGTGTATGTAGTTGGAGCCACATAGTTGTACACCACAGGTCCCAGTAATGGTAATAACTTTTTATTATTTAGTTAACATTTACTTTATATAGTGTAGATGCTAGTTTGTAGCATTGAGAGCATTACACTAGGGTTCATTGCCTTAACCTGAAAATGTTGCATAGAGGACATTCAACTAGCATGTACCTTGTACCCATATTTGTCCTCATAGTCTGCATTGACATTCTCAGAGTCATTCTTTACAAGGTTCAAGTCACAAGCCTAATGAATGTTAGCCCATTTTATAGCCCTTCTAGATTTAGTAGGATCACTAAATTTCATTTTGACATTAATATCCGACTTCATCTCATTAAAATTCCCAAGAGAACTTCCACCCTCATTTGATTCCACCCTCATTTGATTCCTCATGTACAGCAGGTATGTCCCCAAACTCTTCTCCAACATCAACATTTTGCTTCTCTTTTCCTTTCGATATGTCCTCGTATTGCTTCTCTTTTTCGTTAAATGTGCTCTAATGTTGCTTCACCTTCCCTTATTTATTTGTAAAGTTGTTTCCTCAACATTACAAGGTAGGAGCAACATTCCTTCTTCATGAGAGATTCTCACAACTTCCTTCTCTTTCTACAGAAGCTTCTTACTCATATTCCTCCTTGTTGGAAAAGGGGACTTTTTTTACGTAGCTTCCTACATACAAGAAGTATGTAGACATCTTTTTTTTTTTTCATAAATACATAAGAAAGAAGAAATAACTGTATAGATATACTAATTAGATATCCATAAATACATAGTGAAATTTTCATTTAAATTAAACAACTATTATTCCTTGATCTAAAAGTCTTAAAATTCAACATATTTTGTTAAATTCTAACCGTCAAATTTTAAATTAAAAATTAATAGTGAATATAACTCAAATTAGGATGAAACTTTAACACATAGTAGGTTATCTTATATATTAACTAATTATATAATTAGAATTTATTTTTAAAAACGAAAAGATAAAAAAATGAGGTGCCTACGAGACTATACACAAACCATTTTCTGATGGAAAAATCCATGGCATGGTCTTCCTATCCATTGTTAACTTCATCATCATCCATGTCACCAACCTCTTCCAAAGCTTGTATGTATAAACTAATAGTACTACTCTCCTTGTGTTGGGAAAATATTTCTACAATATCCTTATCTAACACAATCACTAGCAACGCCAAATCAAGATTAAAACCTGGTAGCTTGTAGGAAAGTATGCTCTTTGTGTCTAACCCTAGCTCCTCCAATGTATCAACCAGTTCAATGACTACCTATTAAAATCTACATTTTCAAAAGTAATAACACACCCATTTTTGGATTCACCACCACCAAAAAAGACCATCCATTGTTGATCCCATATGAAAACAAATGAAAAGCAATTAGTACCCAAATCAATCAGAATAAATCCACCAATCCATACAAGAACCACCTAATTCATAGACCATAATACACCTAATTAAATCCCAATCATAGAGCATAACACACCAATTCTTACAAGAATTCACTATAGTATACCCTAATAAATTCCAATGACATAGTGCAATACAATAATTCATACAAAAATAAACAAAATTGATTTGAATTTCAAAGAAATAATCCCAACCCAATTTTAGATTTCTTTCCATACAAAAACGACATTTAATAGTTCACTATTAAAAATGAGTACAAATCCCCAAATTAAACTTCATGTTCATTCAGCTTTATTCCATCAAAAAAGCATAGTTAAATTCTGCAACAATTTTTAAAGTTTATTCTTACATAATTGACATTTCATATAGAATCCTTCTCAAACCACTAATCAAATCCCTAATCAAAATCCTAATTTAAATGTCAAATTTCATAAAAAAAACATAATCAACACCTAAAACCACAATTCAATTTAACAAAATGTAAATTGCTATATCATAGTCAATTCACAAAAAAATCTCAATTTAGTGATGAACTTCACAAAATAAACAAAAATCCTAATTCCATGCATGCACTAAAAATCACCAATCTCAAATCAAACATATGGTAACATGAAACTTGAGAAAGATTTACTTAGGATTTTGAGGTCTCACCTTTGCAAAGGATTTACAAAAAGATCCTCCAACCACATTCAACGAAAGGACCAATAGTAAGATCCTCTTCCTTCTTTCTTCGATCTACTAGGGGATGTTCAATGGCAATCTTCTTCAGAGGCCTTCTCTCTTCCTCTTCTTCTATCATGCTCTTCTTCATTTCTTCAATCTTCTATCTGGTTTTTGGGAGGATCTATGCTAGGAATTTGATAGAGAGAGAGAATGAAAGAGGGAAGGTAAAATGGTCTCAAGTTATTATATGGGAAGGTAAAATGGTCAAAAGAACAGACGGAGTTGGGACTACATCCAATTTCGAGAAGGTACTGAGTTATCTCAATTTGAAGAGATGATAAAGTGAAATGAGCACCAAGTTGGAGGTAGTAAGAAGTATTTTTTTCAAACTAATACTTGACCATTTGAGATGTTGTAACTAATTGTCGGTCGATTTTTATTTGTTTATACTATACCCTTAGTCCCTATTTGGATGCAAAATATCGCTTAAAATAAAATAATAGTAAAAATTACTATTTTCATTTGATTGAGTTCAAATCAAAATAAACCCAAAGTGTTCAATTGTACCCATTCTACGATAATTATTCTGCAAGGAAAGTAGAACAAAATTACTCCAAGTTCTAACACATGCATGCTATGATATGTTTATTTTTCTGTATAAAAATAATACCTATTTAATACAATCTATACAAGTTTCAATTTAAATATAATTTTAATAATCAAGTTAATTAATATTAATCTATATATTTTGCATTAATTCCAACATTTATTTTAATATTTATCAATTTTTCAACCAAACAAGAATTTCTCCTTATTCTCATTCATCTCAAAAACAAAATTACTTTCAAACAAAATAACACTATAATCAATGGACTGTAAGAACAACAACCCATAGACACTAAAAAATTAACAATTGAGTTCAATTTCAACAACAAAATGTCTTCAATTTTGATTTCAAATTCTTTTGATTGTAATTTTAGTATTTTACCCTAAACCAAACCAAACCAAATAAAATATTCAATTCAATTTCAACAACGAAATGGTTCAATTTTGGTTTCAAAATTTTGCAAATCGACTAATACAATTTGAATTGCCATTTTACCTTAAACCAAACCAAATTGAGCAATTTACACCGCTACTACTGTCTTTGCTTCCAATAGAAATGAGCAATATTGTCATTTGTACAAAATTATACTAGGGAAAATTGCTTGCACCAAACCACTAGCCCGTCCATATATCAATGGCATACAAAATTCATTTAAGCAAGTGAATATCACCATGATCACGCAATTGTAGTGTAGATAACTATAGATCTCGTAATTTTGCTAGGTAATTTACGTAAGTGAGAATTTTCGACAAATATGCACTAGGCTAATATAGATAGATATACACAAGCATTTGGCAACAAACCCGTCTCGTGTCCAAAAGAACATTGAAACTAACCCTCTAAGCTCGCTTGACCAGGACCACCAGTATAGCAGCAATCGCCAAGGCCATGAAGGATGCTCCAATTGGCACAGTGTTACTATTATTACTTTTGGATTCCGTCCCTTCCATTGTGTTGCCTGGCCCAGTCGAACTCGACAAAAACTTGGCAATGAGATTTGACAGATTGCTTACCAATTCTGATACTTTCCTTTTTATGCTAGTCATAAGACCCATTGTTTGTGATCTTTCCTTGCTTAAGCACTTAAGCTCATTTGCAGGATCATTAAGCTCTGTTGTTCCCACACTAGATTCCTGGGGAAGAACATCTATAAGAGACAACCAAGTCAGGAACCTAGTGAATAAATAAAGGTGTAACATAACAAAGTTCAGGCTAGTTGCCCACCTGTTTGCTGAGACTTGTAGAACTCCATGACCTTCTCGTTCTTCATTACAGCATCCCAAACATTCTTATCAGAGGCAAGTGAACCAACAACATTCTGTGAAAGCATGAATGAATACATCAAACACAATCTCATCCTTGCTTGTAGTGATACTGAATCAAGCAGCAGAATACATAAATTATTGATGAAAATCTCTGGAGCAAGAGTAAATGGGTAGCGTTTGGTTGAAACTTGATGTAAAATTTAGACCCAAAATGGTAAATGATGTGATGCAGAGGGACAGACTCTACCCATTTCCAGAAACAAGAGAACAAAACAAACCTCAGGCTGAAATAGAAAAGGAACTAAAGATTTAACCGGTGGAAGCATGTGGGACTTTGACATCAACCTATAATGAATTAAGACTCCAATCTCAGCCTCACGATCATAGTGACTTGTGAAGAACAATAACGTTATAATAACCTTTTATTTTGACTTCTTCCAAACATGAGCAAGAACGAAACCAAAAGGACAAGATCAGAAACAAGGGGTATGTTTAGATGCAAATGCTTATAACTAATTTGCACAACAGTCGTAATGCCTACTGGAAATACTAGAATTGTGGAACTATGCAATTTGTTGAGGTTTTAATATTCTAAGAACAGCAAGCATTGTTACCACTGGAAATACTAGAATTATGGAAATATCCAATAATTGGTTGAGGATTTAGTATTCCTTTTTTGAGTGGTCAGCAAAGAAATTTTATTAAAATGAAAAACTGATACAAGGAAAATCAGAAAAAAGATCCTCATCAAGCTGATAAGGAGTGCCCATCTAACACAACATGAGGAGGGGGTTTAGTATTCTAAGAGATACAACCCAGTCACTCCCCATGCTCCTCCAAAAGAAATAAATGCATCCAACTTATACTAAAAAAAATGTAAACTTAGCCTTAACTTATATGCCTTATGCTACCCTATCAAAGTTCCATCCCTCGATCATTTTGATAAGACCTACTTTTACATTGGTTCATGTAGGCAATTATCTATCTCCGCATTCCATTTCTTTTATTGTCTGATGAAGGAATGGAAAAACCAACCCATTCTGCATGACAGCTGTACTCAGCTATAAGACACAATCATTGAATAAGGCCCACTTAACTATATCCATCACCTTTTGAAATGGGTGCACAAAAGGTTCTCTTGTTTCTATTACTAAAGCTGGATTTCTCTGAATTGACTATAGTTGCCACAGCAGGATCCATTTGGAATTGTCACCGCAAATAGATGTGACTTAGAAGTTGCTAACATCATGGTATACGAGTGAGTGAGCCTCTTCAATTCTATACACGACCTCGTAAATTCCTCTCTACACAAATCTTATTCAAGACTACAATTAAAAAATAAAGCTCTCAACTGCTGCCACTATGAAGATCACAAGGATAAGGCAAACCCAGCCTATGATCAACCATAATTTAACTAAACAACCCAAAAAATAATCCATGTGATGTAGGAAGCCACTCAACAGAAAAACAAAAGCTAAATAAGATATGATTTTTCTTCTATTGTTGTACATAAAACTTAAAGATGCACACTACAAAGTGAACACTACATCTTCACAGGAGAGCATGCAGCTTTGATTCATAATTTTGTCTTACATGTGTGTTACATGAAAATTTCCAATATAACCTTCTAGTTAGTTATTTAAAAGAGGGCTGAAAAAATTCATTGGTAATAAGATTCTATTGTCGAAAATACCACAAAAAACCAGATGACATCAGGTAACAAGTTAAACACTTTCATAGAATGGAAATGAAAAGCCCATTAATCAAACAATTATATAGAAGTATATACCAAAAAACTATTTACTTTTCTAAAAGGAAAAAAAAAGAAATGCATGCATCAAAATAAAAGAACACAAGTTTATACCTCTTTTACGTGACAATCCAACTGATCTGTGATCCTTCAAGTGAATTTGTATTGGGGCCACTTAACAATAAGGCCCACTTAACTATATCCATGATACATATTTTGAACATATCCATCTGTGATCTGTGATTTCCTCCCTCCCTACCTCTCTCTTTCTCTCTCTCTCTCTATATATATACATACATCTTCCCTCAAAACACCCTTAGATACAACTACATCCTATCCATCCATATTTCCATCATAGATCATCTAGGTCATATGAAACCAAGAAACCACCTTATTTAGTGTTTTAAATTTTAAAATCCTAAAACTAAATAGGAAATCAATATACCTACCAATCCCATTCTGCACCCCACATCCTCACCTCAATACTCAGGACAAAAGGAATGTCATATCTCCACTCCTAGACGGTATCTTAGGCCTCAATGTCCAATAACAACTGGAGTATTAAACTTCAACCTGCAAGCCTCAACCTCGATCTCGTAATCAACAATCTAGGAGTATCATACCTCAGAGATTCGACGAATACTTACCTGTAATTTATTGGTCTCCAACTTCAACCTAAATGACATGCTCAACTACCCGAGAATGTCGTCACATTCCCTGATTATGTCATAGTCCACCACAAAAAACCTAAAAACTCTTTTCCAAAATATGATCATATTTCTTTTGAAATCATTTTCAAAACTATTTTTATATAATCAAGATCTCCACAAAATTGATACATCATGTATCATAAATAAATCATCAAAAATCTGATTTAAAATCCACAAATAATGAGTTCAAGAGTTTAATGAGTAGACCAAATTAAATTCGATTGATCGAATCTAACCCTGGTCCAACATGTCAAGCAAAACCAATCGACCGAATCAGTACCCGAGCCACTCACCCAAGACCTAAATCGACAAGCCGAAAGTGGTTCGATGTGTCGATTTCTAGATCAAAGGACATTCAAGAACAATTTCGACATACCAAATAAAATCTACATACCGAATCAAATGATTCAAGAATTTAGAAATAGCCCTAACCCAAAATTGCCCAAAATGAGAACCTTAACTGGTTCCACCACTCATAATCATAAAATCCACGAAATACAGGAAACAAAGGCATTCAAATATACTACAATCCGACACAAAAATCACCACGGTCCATTGACTGTAGTTCAAGATATTAAAATTCAAAGCGAGAAGGCAGAAATGGAAGCACAATAACCATGGCATGCATTAAATTACCATAAACATATAATAAATTCTAAAAAATTATGAAATCACTACCAAGCCATTAACACATGCTACACTACTCATTTCCATCACATTCATGCCAATTTGAATAAGAAAGAGCAGGGTGTGCACCTCCTGGACGATTCAAAGGCACCTCCACCAATGCCGATCACCCACACAATTCACCAACGATCACTTCCTCTTTGGGCCTCCACGTGAGTTGGCATCGCCATAGGGAAGAAGGTCAGGGGTCCTGACTAGCAGGGGATGCTCGACCAATCACCCTCACTGTCTCTTTCTCACTCTCTTACTCTTACCGACAATGAAAAAGGAAGGGGGAGAAGGAGAAAAAGAAGAGAAAAGTGGGCACAGGGGAAAGGGCTCTAAGGTTCTCGTCACCTCGTCAATGTCGTGCTTGAGGAAGTGAAGGGAGGAGGAAAGGAGAGTCAGTGGGGAAGAAGAAAGGAATCGTGCTCGGGAAGCTTCGACCCTTCTCCCTCTTATACACGTAGGTGAGCAAGGTTATGCATGCACATAACTACGAATCAAATACATACACTTAACCACACGTCCCTAGCCACCAACCACTTCCGCACCAACTATCCAAAACACAAGGCAACGACCACTCCATACCAACATTCCCACACACAAGAATGCAAGCACAATGCCAACACAAAAAGACAAGACACAAAACAAGCCAAACACCGATACTAAAGTACAAAACCACTGAATCAACTAAAATAACCTCGCACCAGTAATACCTGTCCATTATATAATTCATTAAACTAGATAATTACAAGGAAATAAATTTTCCAGGTGTTACAGTTACATAAAATGTAAATCAATGCAAATGAAATGACGTTAATACAAAAATGCATGAAAAAATATCATAAGCTCCAATGCTACAAATACATGAAATAATACAGTAAAACCAACAATATAAATACAAGTAACACCACTAACAATATACTAAAAATATATGGAAAAAATATCAATAGTCATACTAAAAATTAAGTATTTTCATATTACCATTCCAAAGAAAATGAAAATAAATTTTTATAGGCCATGGAAATAAGGATACACAAAATTGATTCAGATCAAATAATTGAAAAAAAAATCCCCTAAATGGAAGAGAAAGCATGTTGGATGTTAGTTACCATCCCAAAAAGAATGGAAAATGGTTCAAATCAAGCAATTAAAGAAAAAAATAATAAATAAGAACACATTAAATTAGTTCAAATCAAGTAACTAAAAAGTTGTAAGTCTCTCTCCAATAAATCATTGTTTTGATATAGTATTGTATAAATTTCATTTTTATCGTGTGGCTGATTAAATAGAACCAGCATTATTTCACATGTATGACTTTTTAATTGATTTAAGTATTACTCTCTTTATACAAAAACAACACTAATGAAAAAACTGATTGGGAATCCATGCCAATAGTGATAAAGGATGAAATTAAAAGAAATTACCATAGGAATTTGCATCCAATATATATCATCTATTTCCTTCCTAGTTTCTCTCTAAATATGGAGATTAAGATGGATGACAACACCTCAAAATTAGGGATTCATACAATTTGAAATTTTGTTACCTCCCTAACATATTTAAAATCACACACACACACATGCATGAATCATATTTGTTACATGTTACCTCATCTTACTCATAGGTAATGCTCAATCCTATTTGTCCATCAATAGCATCATGATGGTCATTTCATGATAAAAATCAAAAACCCCTTCCCAAAAAACAACCGAGTGTTTGATCCCCCACTCACGAAAGCTGCATCTCCATTGCCACATAGCCCCGTCTTTCCTAAAGTCGACTACATCAACCTCCCCTCTCGCAAAAAATGCACCTCTACCGCCCTTTTTTGTGGAAGTCGTTGCCACACAACCCCCTTCCTTGCAAAAGCCCTGACATTGCAATTTCCCACGACTACGCTTGCAACAAGCCACATGCTATCACTAAACCACTTGTCGTCGATAAAGGCGATTGCAACAGCCTGCCTCTTCCCCTCTCTCCCCCTGTTGCTACCCCACACACTACTAAAGCTGCCACCATCATCAACTACAACTATCCTAAGAACCAAAAAAAAAAATTTTTTTTAAACCAAATGTAATTTTAGTTACAAACTATTTTCTATTTAATTTAGTAATACTAAACCGAAAATTCATTATTGTTTTAGTAATACTATATTATTGACCAATGAACTACTTATCCGAAAGAACAACATTATAGATAATTCAAGAATTAGTATTGCTATAAGAGAAAAATCCAAACCCATGATTACCATAATTAAATGTAATCAAATAAAAAATTAAAACATTAGGATACTAAATTTACATTTAGTAACATTAAACAAAAAAAATATGAAACTAAAATAAAATATAACAAAATCAATACTAAAAAATAATACAAAAAATTAAAATTTCCATATTCATTAAAAGCATTTAAATATAAATAATACAAAAAATAAAAATTCAAAAACATAATGCAATTCAAAATAACATTTTACATTTTTTTTAATAAGAAACTAAACCTTTCCGATTAAAAATGCATTAATAACTTCTGAAAATAATTAATATGAAATTCAAAAATAAACACACCTTTTTATACTTATGGTAATAGCTACTATTTCCATTTTTGAAATTGACAAGTCAAGACCACAAGTATTAACTGTCAAATAAACAATTAATTAAGTAATTATTGGAGATATTTTTCCCTTCAAAATCAAAAACCACTAGTGCTATGGACAATGTGAGAGTTAGTAATGTGAGTTTATAGTAGATAGATTATTGGATATCCATTTACTCTAATAAGGTATCTGATAGACCTCTATATGTGTGTAACTACTCATTATCAATGACAATAATCCTTTCTATTCTCCTAATCTAACATGATACCAGAGCAAAGGTTAGAAACCTAGGTTTTTTCTCTCCCTCTCCTCCATCCAACGCCAGCCTCCTCTTCTTCTCCACCCACCGTCAACCTAACCAGGCCTTTCGGACGACAATGGATCACCCATCCAAGCCTCCGTCGACCCTTCAGGACTCCCTCCATGCGTTGTCTAGGTCTCCCAACCTTCCACTTGCCCTTCAAGCCTCTACAGACCGCCCGCAAGCCCTTCCCCAACCCAACTGTCGACAACTGAGGGCTCTCCAACGCATGTCAGGCCACCAGTGAGTCCCTCCGTCCCTCTTTGTCCATTATAGGGCAGTCCAGCCCCTCCATCAGGCAGTCTAGCCCCATCAAGCCATACTCTAAGCCCCTCTTTCATATCAAATATCTGATGTGTATAGATACATCAAATCCACACGTGGTGAGCAATCTAGTTCACGTATTTGGTTGTTTTTCAGTTCATATATTAGTGTTATTAGTAAAATTTCAATTCAGTATGGCTTCCCATGATTCATTAGTAAAGCATATGAGTGGTACATCAGATAAACTTTCTAACCCAAACTACCTCCTATAGTCACAAAGCTTTGAAACCTTTATTTTGACACACAGAAAACTAAAACACCTCACCCATCCACCTCTTGATGTAAAATCTGACACATAAGGATTGGTTAGCCGATGATGCGGCGATTATCAAATGGATAGTGAATAGTATGGAGCCTTCAGTTGCACGAGGGATTATGTTATTACGGCCTGTAAAGAAGATATAGGACACCCTTCATCTAATATATAACCACGAGAAGAATATATCTCAGGTCTATGAGATAAATGAGCTGCTACTCACTTTATGACAGAGAGACAAATCATTTCAGGAGCACTTCACCACTCTCCATGCCTTACTTGATGAGTTGGATGTTTACGAACCCTTAGACAATTGACATCACACAACTACGTCAGTATCAAAAGGAGTTGACAGTTGCAATTTATCTCTCTAACCCGAATCCAGACATCTACTCTCATATCAGAATCAAGTTTTTTGGGAACAAACAGTGATCTTCAGACCACCTTCCCAAAGTTTCTTCGAGTCTCCACAACTGCAACTCCTACAATGTCAGAATCGTCAACCATGACAGCCACTCGAGGTCGAGATCATGTTGGTTCTCGAGTAAGAGATCGTGGTAGAGATTGTGGTAGAAGGGAGACTAGTGGACGTCTATGGTGTGCACACTGTAGTCGATTGAGACACAAAATAGACAAGAATTGGGATATTATTGACAGATCACAGACAACGAATGTCACTATAAAACCCTACACTACTGCAGCTACTACTAGGGAACAGACTTTCACAGTTTCCCAGGCAGACTACGAGAGATTTCAGCAGCTAAAGGTCACAAATTTTGCAGCCACTACTACTCAAGCTAGCTCCTCAAATACTAACGCCTTCCTCGCATCTAAGGACTCTTCCTAGATTATTGATTCCAATGCTTCTTTGCACATGTTAGATACACAAAGCTTGTTTATCCGTTTATCTCAATTACCTGATTTTCGATCTGTAGCGATTACCGATAGCCGAACGTGTCCTATCTCTTGTGAAAAGATCGTCCAAACTTCTTCACAATTGTTACTTGACAAAGTTCTATTTGTTCTGGATTTTTCTGTAAACTTGTTGTCTATTAGTGCCATTATCAAATAATTACATGATTACGTTACATTCTTTCCCTTTCATTGTACCTTTCAGTATTTGTAGACGAAAAGGACTGATTTGGAACATGGGCGAGGAAATAGAGTGTACCTACTGATTCATGATGATATACCTTAACGACTAGCCTTTGTGGCATCTGCTTTCGAGTCCTTCCTCGTAGCACTACCGATTAAGTCACCTATCTTTTCAAAAACTTTAGCAGACATTACCTTGATGTCCAGTATTGTAGTTTGATTATGAGTCTTATCAGTTAGATAAGCACCATCATGCTTCCTTTAAAAGATTGCGTCTTATGTCTAGTACTACTGCTTTTGAGTTAATTCAGTGTGATAGTTGAGGTCTATCTAGAGTTCAGTCTATTTTACGACATAGATATTATATAATTTTTATTGATGATTTTTCCAAAATTTCCTAAGTATATTTACTCAAAGATCATAGTCATGTCTATGATGTACTCAAAACCTTTGTGACAGAAATAAAAAAACAGTTTGATGTTACTCCAAAAGTTTTGTGCACTGACAATGCACTTGAATTTGTTCAGTATAGAATTACTTCTTATTGTGCTTCATTAAGTATTCTACATCAGACATGTTGTCCATAAACCTCACAGCATAATGAAATTGCAGAACGCAAACACAGACACATTCTAGATGTTACCCGTACTCTCATGGTTCATATGTATGTCCTTAAACAGTTGAGGTCTGACGTAGTGCTTATAGCTACTTACAGAATGCCTTCTATACCTCTTGGGGGAAAGTTCCCCTCCGCTATCTTAGACCTGAGTCCAATCTATTCAATTTGACTCCTAAAGTGTTTAGGTGTGTGGCATTTGTCCAAGACCTCTCTCTTGGTCTTAACAAACTCTCTTCGGTCAATAACGTGTATTTTTATCATGTATTCACGAACTCAAAAAGGATACCAATGTTTTCATCCTCCTATCAGGCATTATTTTGTGTCGACTGATGCCACCCTTTTTGAGTCTACATCATACTATGAAGTGTCTCCACCATTCAATGTGTCTATTCCCCTTCCGTCAGTTGTTCAATTGCAAGTTAACAATGCCCAAGGAGATCCCACTTTGCCACCAGATGTTACTCATCCCTTACAGATTTATCAGTGACGACAGCATGCCCCAGTGCCTCCCACTACAGAACCATCTTCCCCTGTAAATGCAAATCCATCCACTAGTTCCTCGGATCTACCCATTATTCTACAAAAAGATACTTATTCTTGCATAGTCCATCCTATCTCTCATTTTGTCTCTTATGATTCTCTTCACCCTCGCTTCCGTAGTTTCGCATTGTCCCTTGTTTCTCAATCTATTCCCAAAAATCATCAAGAAACACTGTCCTTACCTCAATGAAAGACTACTGTGGATAAAGAGATAGCTGCACTTACTAGTCGTAGCACGTGAGAATTGGTGACCTGCACTGCTAAGGTTACAGTAATCACCCTACTCCATCAAGTACAAAGCAAATAATAACATTAACAGATATAACGGAAGGCTGATGGCCCGAGGCTTCATTCAAATGTATGGAATAGATTATAAGGAGACTTTCTCATCGATTGCTCATCTTTAACTCTATTTAGGTGCTTCTTTCACTAGCTATAAATCACTCATGGGAGGTGTACCAGCTGGATGTCAAGAATGCTTTTTTGTATGGAGATTTAGCAAAGTCTATTTTGATAGAGCAACCTCCAACTTATGTTGCTCAGAGGAAGGATCGTGTGTGCAGATTCAAGAAAACAATCTATGGCCTTAAACAAAGTCCCAGAGTTTGGTTTGAGAAGTTTAGAGGATCGTGTGTGTAGGTTCTTGCTGATGGATTTCAGAGGTGTGCAATGGATCATTCAATTTTCTTCAGAAAGACAGCTGATGGATGTATCATTCTAGCAGTGTATATAGATGACATACTTGTGACAAACAGTGATATGTAGAACATTGCAGAGATCAAAAAAACATTTATACACTCACTTTGTGACAAAAGATATGGCAAAGCATTGATACTTCCTTGGGATTAAGTTCGCTTATGCACATGACAAAATGACACTGTCACAGAGGAAATATGTTCTGGACCTCTTACAGGAGACAGATCTTTTGGAGTACAAACCAGAGAGTACTCCTATTAAGCAGACACCAACATTTTAAGACAGCAGCTCGGAGTTGTTGGAAGATCCTAGTCAGTACAGAAGGCTGATCAGAAAACTCATTTACCTAACTGTAACTCGATCTGATATCTCATATACAGTTAGTCTTTTGAGCTAATTTATGCATGAACCTATAAAAGTACACTGGTTAGGAGCTCTTCGTGTCCTATCATATGTGAAGGACGTTTCACGCAAAAGACTTAATCTACAGGAAAAATGGACACACCAGGATTGTAGCTTACTCAGACTTAGATACGCAGGAGATCAAGAGAACTGGAAATCGACATCTGACTTCTATACCTATGTAGGAGGCAATTTGGTTACTTGATGCAGCAAGAAACAGAATGTTGTGTCAAGGTACAGTGCAGAGGCTAAGTATTGATCTATGGCACAGACAGCATATAAGATGATGTGGGTGAAGACACTATTAGAGCAACTTAGAGTTGAGGTCGAGGTTCCTATGACCATGCGGTGTGACAATCAAGCAGCCATTTTTATTGCAAACAATTCCACTTTTTATAAGCAAACAAAATACGTTGAAGTTAACTGCCATTTTGTGAGGGACATGGTTATGAAAAGATTATCTCTACTCCTTATACTCAATCTTCTAAGCAACTAACACATATATTCACAAAAGGCATTAATGTTGGGATGTTTGAATCTTTGTGTGACAAGCTGGACATAGTTCATATGTATGCTCCAGCATGAAGAGGAGTGTGAGAGTTAGTTATGTGGGTTTATAGTAGAAGGGTTATTAGATATCTATTTACTCTAATAAGGTATCCAATAAACCTATATATATATGTGTAACTACTCATTATCAATGACAATAATCCTTTCTATTTTCCTAATCTAACAAACAATTTTGACAATAGCTGTTGGATTAGAATCCAATGTTCCCTATCAATCTTCCCTCAAATAAGCTATTTTGTAAGAAGATGCATAAGAAACCATTCCTCTGTGTGTGCGTGTGTGTGCGTGTGCGCGTGCGTGCGTGTGCACGTGCGCATGTGTGCGCGCGCATGGGCGTGTGTGTGTGTGTGTTTAAGGTACCCAACTTAAGTGTAATGTTCTCACTTAAGCAAGCAAAAAAGCACAAAAAATGATTGATAATTAAGATCCAGGTAATACCTGAACTTCAGGGCTTTCTCGTAGCAAAGAAAATGCTTGGAAAACGTGTCTTGGTGCCGAAGATCCAATTGTAGAGTGCATCACGGGCAATAAACCTTCTGAGCCAGTCCCATATAAGGTATCCTTATGAACATAAGCTGTATCACCACTGACAGTGGTGGGAGAAGAAAAGTAGATCCTGAATGCCAAGGTGAAGAGGTCCACTGAGACTTAGTATAAGCACTAAATAATAGGATATTAAGAACAAAATAGAAACAACTGTATCTGGAAAAAGGTTCCTCCTAGCATAGCAGAATATCCTTCTTTTCCTTCTGCAGTAGCTTAACTCTAGGAAGCATAGACATGGTCATGGACACAAGATAGATATAGCATAGATACAGGAAAATGACAAATCACAAATCCTACAAAAATAGAACAAGACAAGTGATGATGTAGCAATAAAACTTATATTAATTTATTATTAGATGTATGGTAAACTAGAATTACTAAAAAGTAAGATTGATGCTTAATTAGGCAGACTAGATCCATTTAACATACAGAAATACAAAGACTGAATTATTTTTTTCTTAGTTAAGTCTCAATCTACTGCTCAAAATGAGAATGATGAAAGAGAACAAAATATTTCTATTGTTTGACCATGAAATTTTGAAATAACTTAGATGTAAAAAATATTTTTATTTTTTTTAGATTGTTTAGAGTACTTGTACTACAAGAAATAGAAAAGATTTTATTCTACATATGAAATATAATTTTGGATACTATATTAGGAATCTTACCTCAAAATTACTTAGAAATAGAATTTCTTAAAATTTCCTAGAGCTAAGAAACTCTATTGAACTTGGCCAATAGGTAATAGCAAGTAGGATGTTCCCATAGAGCTCTGCAACTAGATACTATCTTCAAGAATTTTGTAACCGTACTTTCCCATTATTGATGTTTTGTTCCATTATTTCAACATTGATCAAAAAGTAATGCCAAAAAAGAAAGAAAGCAAGTATAATCCCAAAAAAACTTTAATAGATCAAAAGTAAGATAAGGTCAAGAAAGATACGATCAAGATCCCTGATGCAAGGGTTATAATGCCATGCATGGGAATAAATCAATGAGAATTACCAGCTTAAGTGATTATTTATGTTTGTTTATTCACTATCCTTCAATCTCGTAACGTCCTCATTTCCTCTCTATCTTCACTTTGCTTCTCCTGTCTCTTCATTTTGTTCATCTCTCTCTCTCACTCTAAATTGGCAACAAAATGCAAGCAACAAAATTCTCAAACATACATACAAACGTTAAAGACATGCGAGCAACAAAAAGCTATGTTTAAAGACACATCTTTATCTTCCAAAAATAGTTCAAAAAAAAGGAACTCGATAATTCTAAAATTGAAGAACACAACCGAAAGGAAACTTCTAAAACCGAGTTTTGAATTGTAAATTGGAGAAGAGAAGAAACAAACTTCTCGATAGCATCCTTCAAATCCGAGGCGGCCTCCTTCGCCTCCTCAACCGTCGGCACGGGCCCAAACACGAGCCTTGGGGTGGGAGAGATCTCATCAAACAACTCCTCCTCCAACCCCCCAGCCAACTCCCAATCATCCACCGAACTCATCCGCTTCGGCAGCGGCGCCTCCACCTGCACGTTCCCCGACAACGAAGTCGCCAGCGCCGGGACGGAAGCCACCCCGACCCCAGCCGGGACCGGGGGAGTGGCGGCAGCACGCCTGCCGGCTGCGGCCACCGCCATCTGGTCCACGATCGGGGAGGTCAGGGGGCCCGCCGACGCCACCGCCTTCGCCGCCGTCCTCAGCATGCCTCCTCCCATCTGAAACCCCCAATCCACAGAGACCAAACCCTAGATTTGAAATTGGGAGGAGAGGAGAAGAGGAGTGGTGGGGGTAGAATCTAGTATGCAAACGACAGTGGAATGGAATGTGGTGACCATATCTAGGATTTTTAATCAATAAAGAATATCGAGCATTTTGATTTCTTTATTTATTCCGGGAATGTTTATTTGATTGTTGGGATTAGAGCGAATCTGTTTCAATTTCTCGTATTTAATAATGTTTATTATTTTTTACATGCACTGTTGATGAAAGAGATTCAAGTAAACTTACCAAACCAATCGTGGCGTATATTTAATGTATTGTTTAGATGAGAAAATAATGATGGAATAAAGGTAGAATTTAAATAGTAATTTCGTTTAATAAATCAAAAAATGGAATTAAAATAGAATAGTAATTTCTATTCTGATTTACTTAATCTAGAATAGCTATTCCATAGGAAAAATTGTAACATCTGTGTCTGGATTTTTCTCCATTAATTTTAAACCATGGAATTTCTTTTGATTATTTGTGTATGGTTTATTAATGGTAAATCCAGTTGTGTGTTGGTTGTGGTTGTTTCTCTGTGTTTTGTGCCTGGGTTTCTCCCCTGTGGTGTGTTTTCTGAGGCCAGTGGGTCGGTCCTGTTGTAGGACCCACTTGGGCTTGGGCTTTGACTCAGTCAAAAGCCATTCTTTTCCTGCGGTGCAGGGCATTTTTGGCCCGTGAGTTCCCTCTCTTCCACGCCTGTGAGCCCTTTTTCTTCCACGCCCGTGAGCTAGCAAGGGAGAGGCTGTCGATCCGTCCCCTCCATTCAACTACGCGTAGCTGGGGATGGCGCCGGCGGGATTCCGGGGGAGGCAGCCTTGTGGGTGGCTTTATAAGGATGTGCTCCGCCGGGGGAGAGGCAGGAGGGGCAATGGGAGTGTGGGAGGCTGAGTGCGGGTGCTGCGGGTTCGCGCGGCTGAGGAGGCTGGTGCTGTGGGTTCGCACGGCTGAGGAGGCTGCATGCGGAGGGAGTGCGAGTGTTGCGGCTGAGGAGGCTGCGTGCGGAGGCAGTGCGGGTGCTGCGGGTTCGTGCGGCTGAGGAGGCTGCGTGCGGAGGCAGTACGGGCGCTGCGTGGCTTCGCGCAGCTGAGGGGGGGTTGCGCGCGTAGGGAGCTGGCCAGGTACGCGTCCCGCCCCTTCTCTCTGTCTTTGTTCTCTGTTGCAGCATGCTACAGTAGGGCTAATGTGTGGAAAAGGCATGATAAATGCATGAAAAATTATGATAAAATGTGGAAATGAGGTAAATAAGTAGAATAGCATGTTTATGATGTTAATATACTGATTTATGGGCTTTTTGTGTGAATTTCATGGGATTTGTGGAAGCATTCTACAGTAGATATATTTTGAGCTCCATGACTTCGAGATTTTCTCTAGAACAGCATGCTTAATGGATTTGTGATTTATTTGAGGATTTTTGAAGTAGACTTGGTGATCTACACCCCATGTTTATTTGGTAATTTTAGTAGCTGTTTTGGTAGGTCCAATCCTTACTCCCACTTGGGGAGAAAAGGGTGATGGAGGCGTGGGTCGTTTTCTGCAGATGCAGAAAACGGTATGCCGTTACCGGACCCAGAATGATAACGAGAAATGCTTGGTAAATGTTTATAAAAAAATGAATATTACATGTAGAATGATACATGATAAATGAAATGGAATGCATGTTATTAAACTGTTTTTAATGATGTTTTTCTATGAAAGATAGAAAATATGGCA
>JAMKQA010089786.1:0-14250 GCA_024699735.1 Posidonia australis
TTTCTTTTTCTCTCTTCTGTTTCGGAGTGCCGCTGCTTCTTCCGATTTTTCCTGAAACGGTATGCCGTTCTATCCACGGTATGCCGTTTTTAGTTCAACTCAGATTTTTGCGGAGTTCCAAAATATATTCTGATTTATGCTGACTGGTCTGTCACTCTTGATGTCGGTATGCCTTTTTTTTGATTTCAAGATAAAGCACTTATATCTTTTTCAAGTTATAATATTTATGAAAAATATGCACAAGTAAATAATCATCAAAATTCATGTAATATTTCTAACACGATCCACTTTGATGCCATCTCTAGAAATCAAATGATCGAGGAATATAACTTCGCTCAGCTAGAATTCACACTTAGAGAGCTTCGCAAATAACAGATGTTGCCTCAGAGTATCTTATATTACTCTGAAGTGCAAGGCATGTGTCTCTACATCTAGAGAATAGACCAATACATCATCCACACATACCATCACAAACTAGTCCAGAAAAGGGCTAAATATTCTATTCATCAGATCCATAAACGTAACAAGTGCATTGGTTAAATCGATGGGCATAATTGTAAACTCATAGTGGTCATACTGCATCTAGAAAGTTGTCTTTTGAATGTTCGAATCTTGTATCCTCAACTGATGAGACCCTAACCTTAGATTTATCTTCGAAAATACAGAAGTATACAACAGCTGATCGAATAGGTCATCAATGCAGGGCAAGGGATACTTGTTCTTCACTTTGATCTAGTTCAGCATTCAGTAATCTATACACAACTGAAGTGAACCATCCTTCTTACAAACAAACAAGACAAGCACTTTCCATGAAGATACACTAGGTTTGATGAAATCCTTGTCCAACAACTCTTGCAACTTGGTCTTGAGCTCTCTCAACACTACTGGTTCGATACGGTAAGGAGGCTTCAAAATAACACCATATCCTAGAACCAGATCCATCGAGAACTCTACTTCCCTATGAGGTGGCATACCAAGCAAATCGTCAAAAAACACATCGGGATATCCACACACCATAGAAATGTTGTGAACACCCAACTCAAGTGAAGTGAAGATAACTATACTAGCAAGATACCCCACACAACCCTTGACCAACAACTTGTAAACATTCATTGCTGAAATAATGAGCTTAGGCTCAATATGGTACACACCATGCACAAAGAAAGAACCATCTCTAATAGACCCAAATTTCACTCTCCTCCAAGCACAATCAATCAAATTAGACTGATGAACCAACCAATCCATGCTGAGTATCATATCGTACTCTTACATGTCCATGACGATAAGACTGGCATCAAACCCTTTGTCATTTAGCATCATGCCAACAAACTGCAAATATTTTCAAGCCAAACTGAGCTCTCTTAGTGGCTTCACCACATTGAGATGAAGGGCTAGCCTAATCGGTCTATCCTCCATCTCCACTGCAAATGATTCAGAGATATAAGAGAAAGAACTCCCTGAATCAAACAACATCTTGGCCATCTAGCCTATCACAAAGAAAGAAACTAATGTCCAAGCACACATAGCAAATAAAGCAGCATCCAAAAATTAGGCAATAGAATTTCAAAACATAGATGAGATCACAACATGTTAGTAGAGAGTTATACAACAAAAAACTATACATCCTTACCCTCTACCACGTCTCATGAAAGTCCACCGTCAAGAGCTATAATAGTGAAAACTCATCCACTTGTTGGTTGCTGCGGTGTGCAGCCTACCTTCTTGGGAAGATCCGGACAGAACCTTTAAATATGGCCTAGCCTTCCATAGTTTTAGCACACCATCTGGTCTAAAGCCTATCATAAATGAGGACAATTTGAAGTGAGATGGCCCACCTGGTCACATTAGAAACATTGAATCCCTCTTGGAGCACTAGAACCTACCTGACTAAGGCCAACACAGCTGCTACCAACAAAACTATGTCGGTCATTAGAAACACCAGCAAACTTCTCTTTCTTCCTCTTCCTAGGGTTATTTGTATCACTAGAACTTAGCATGTTGGAGAAAGAGAACTGGGAAGCGAAGGATGACTTACCCTTCCCTTTGGGACGACCATCCATGAACTTCTTGTGTCCTCGAAGTGAGAAGCCATCCCAACATATTTGCCATGGTTTGGCACCGGCAACAAATCTTCAATCTTAGCCCTAGCTGTAGGCCTTCTAGGAATGTATGTGCCCACTACTCCTTAAAGTCAAAGACCTGAGAGAAATGTTCTAGATGTGCAAAAGTAGTTTCATACTCAAGCACTAACATGTTGCCCTACTACAAATTTTGGAAGTCTAAGTTAAATCTTTCACTCAAATGGTTGGGAAAGAACTTTTTGTACAAGGTCGTCTCAAAGTCTTTCCACTTGATACTGATAGTTATTGAGTCTGGGAACTTCTATCACCTCACTAACATCCACCACGGATATTCCTCACCTTTTAGTAGATAGGTAGCCAACCGCACCCAATGCTCCTCTAGGCACATCATATTATCAAGCATCTTCACTACCCTCTCCAACCATGTCTCACTCTCCTTAGCTCCACCCTTACCTCTGAATATTGGTGCATGAAGTTTACGTAGTTATTGCAGCCACAGATCTCTTGACAATCCACTAGAACCACCCTTGCTTAACCCTTGAGAAATTTCATGCACCAAGCTCTGCAATTCGACATGCATGGCCTTCCATTTCACCTTCCCCATGAGATTTAGATTCCTTAGCAAGGGCCTTACCCTTGTAGCAGCCACGATTAGGCATTCTACAGAAGGAGAGGAATAAAGTTCATGTACAAGACATCAAAAAGAAACAAACAAAAATCATGGTAAAACAGACATGTGCAGACACAACTACGCCATGCAAACCTAGAGTGTCACTAGACCGAACACCCAACGCTAGTGCAACCTAATAAACCTAGACTTTGATACTAATTATGTAACGACCCTTTTCACTGCCCCCAAGATCTATTAGCTCAAATAAATTAAACACAAGTAAATGCTAAATTTATAGAAATTTTAAGGCTAATTAAAGCATCTAGACTACTAGGAACCTATAATAGATAACTAGGTGACCCCCACTACAAGCACTGATGATAAAAACTACTATGTGCCTACAGCTGCATCTAAAAAACACAAGAAGAGCCCATGATTGACAAGAGAAGTCACCTAGCACACACCCTATGGAAAAACGAAGTCAAATCTTTCTATTTCTTTAAAAAAATCATTTTCACCAAATCTACCAATACCTCAAAGCTTAGGCCTCCATGGCCAAAACCACACAACAAAGGCCACATTGGCCTAAACACACTAAGTCGTGTTCCTTGACACTAAGCAACTAACTCTGGCCACAAGCAGTCACTAAGGTGCACTGCGTTGCCATATACCCACCACCCTACGATGAGTGAATCCATCTTGAAGTTCTTCCACCTAAAGAACCCTCAAAGTGCTAACCCCACATAGGAAAGTTGCCCTATTACTCATGACAACAATTGAAACTGTGGATGCAGATTTTTGGAGGTGTATATTAGAGTCATCGTTGTGTCCACTCACATTGATGTCCCTTTGTGATCGTCACTTATCAAATTACTTTCGTCGATTGACAAGGTACCTTGTAGGAGATGAATGATGAATAGATGTAGATTCTTAGTTCACTAGATCGACGACAGGATGTCATCCAACGACGTCCTTGTGCTATGTATCATTTCCTTCCCTTCAAAACAAACAAGAAAAACAAATCTGGATTAGAGTAGGTGTAATAACAATATCAAAACGAAAACAAATAACATGAATAAATAAGGCTAATACTAACCAGGGGCTTCTCCCTACATGCATATGCTATGGGTTAGTTTATGAATGCAATATTATACAAGAAAATGGAGAATAGTTGAAAGGATACTCCCTTCACCCTCGTACGCTTTAAAGTGGGTGGAGGAAGTGGAGGCCTAACAGAGCTCCAAAGATGCAATATGGCTCTTGGATAGAATGGATCTCTAAGGATCTAGGTTTCTCCCATGGAGATTTGAGACAGAGTGGGGCTATGGTTCTTTCCCTCTCTCTTTTTAGGATTTTGAACTAGCTCCTTAAGATTTTCAATGTATCTCCTTTCAAACTCTTGACCTAGGCGGTCTATTTATTGAGTTTGAGGGTTCCAGATCTCGTCAATGGCGAGTGGAAGATCAATGGCCAATGTCAAATTTGCAAATATAACAAAAAACCCCTTATTAGATCTCATTGTCTGTGTAATAGGCGACAAAATATTGGATTTACTGCCCATATAGGCGACAATCCTGTAGATTCTGGATTTGCTGCATGCGATAAATTAGTGCTCGATTAGTAAGATATATGCTATGTCAACTAGTCGTCGGTCACTATGGCGTCAAGAAACTAAAAAGGAATAAATTTGAAAATTAAGATTACAAAATATCTTCATGCAAATCTATCATGAAGTAATGGCCAAATCAATGATTTATAATTGTCTTCATAATAAAAAGATTTTAAAATAATTCTAATTTCAATTTAAACTTAAAAGGTTAAGTAAATCAAATTTGAAAATTTTAAATCTCCAATAATTACAAAAAAATTAGTTTAATATCAAGAACATATTTGATTTAAAATAGATTGGCAATCATTTAGATATTTTGGATATTATCTTTATCTTTTTTCATTATCTTGAATTAAATTTAAGCTATAACATTAACATGTGACAACTTATCATAAAAATTTCATTAATGGTAAAACAAGATAAGTAATATTAATTATTAAATCATCCGAATCTCAAAAATTTTCTTAAATTATTTGGCATTTATAAAGATTTATATGATATGCTTATATGTTGGAAAATTATAGAAATCACAATAATTATGGAAAAAATCATGATAATATTTATAAATGTCCCATATAACATATTAAGGCCTGAGATGACAAATTATGAGGAGAGAGATTTCTAGGATGTCTGTCGCCTTTGATCATGACGCCATGACATCTCGTCGCCTTTGAGATAGGCGATGAGCTATGTTGCCTTCTAAAATGACGATGAGGCCCATCGCTTGTCACATTGGCAACATCCTGTTCTTTTTACATTTTACCCATTGTCTTTTATTTTATTCCATAGGGATACATTAAAAGTCTAGAAATATTTTAAAAATTCCATAAAATCATAAAAACATCTTTTTTAAGATCAAACTACTCAAGTCTACCACCAATTTGAGTAAGCGGGAGTGTCAGCTTTGCCATAGTTGTCGATTTCACACCGAAAATGTTCAAGGGGCTCATACCTACCACTAGTTTGAGTGTGTTAGCTCTGCCATAACTAACGACCGTGAAACAAGTAAAATCAAGAATGTCTTTAGAGAAATTACAGAAAATTTGGAAAATATGTTATAGTTCCTTAGTCATGAGATCTTGGGTACCTCAAAGGGTTCCTATCCTAGATGAACTTTGAGAAATGCAAAAATGATATATCTACAGATGTCCCTTCTTGGAGTTGATATTGGAACAAGATTGGCTCCATGATAAGAATGATATCACCATTGAGCATTTCCTAAAATAAAGGTCTCACTCTTAAGTAGTCTGTTATAATGGTTACAAAAGAAGACCACCATTTGGTTTCAAGACATGGTCGCACAACCAAAAAGGCAGAACCCACCTAGTTTTAAGAAATTATCACATAGCCAGATGGTAGAAAGGGGTGAAGAAACTCGATTTTAGGACATGGTCGCACAGTCAAGTGGTTCGATTAAATGAAGTTTGCCATCATATTAAAGGCTCAGATATCGAGGGGTAAAGTCAATTTCTGAGCTATGTGTAGACACCTCGGTTTTGATAGTCATTTATTGGTGGACCTCTCCAAAAGGATGTTTTGGTTGCAACGGGCCAAATGCAACCCTTGAAACCAATTTTAGACCTTAAAATAACACCTAAGCCTATTTCACACCATAAACCAATAACCCACAAACCTAAACATAAATCCAAATCCAAAACCCTAATTTCATTCAAAGCCTTAGTAGAACTTCAAACTAAGTCCACTTGAGCCCATGTAAACCAAGCCCACACATGTAAACCCTTTTAAGTCCATTCAAGTTCATGCAAGCCCACATATGCAAGCTCATGCAAACCAAGCCCCACACATACAAACCCTTTCAAACTCGTCCTCACTCCACAACCCACCAAGCAACATGCACCTCTCTCCTTTCCTTGCAAACCCAACAGCCACCCCTCACCTCACAACCCAGCCAACAACCTAGCCAACACCACCTGCAACCCATCCATCACCAAGCCTCCATACGAGTTCAGTCACATCCAACACCAGCCCATCCTTCGCCCTCAGAACCTAACACGATCTAGCAAGCCATCTTGTCCTCGTTAGGCCCCCTCTCCAGTGGCCATTCCCCGACCACCTCCACCTCAAGCCCATGTTGCCGTGAAAAAAAGCCTAAGAAGAGAGAGAACACGAAGGAGCTCAGCCGCCTTCCTCTGTCTTCCTCCCCTTCTTCAGACCACCATCATCTCACCACAATAGCTTAGCCACCCTTCACGTCCTCCACATCACCCAACCTCCCTCCTGTCCAAACGTCCTCACTCCACAACCTACCAGCCAACAACCTCTTCCACTCTCCTCTTGGGTAGCCCATCCATCAACACCAACCCAACCACTAGTAGCAGTCCTCCTCCTGCCTATAACCCATACAGCATGTAGGGAGTGAGAGAGAGGAGAAGCACGTAGAGAGACGGAGAGAGATATGGGTTTTCAGAGTAGGTTAATTTGTTACAGTGGTGGCTGGTTTGTTAGTAGGTTAGTTAGTTTGTTATGGAGATGAGCTCGGCTATAAAAGGGTTTGTAATGATCAATTTCATAGGGGGGGAGTCATCCTTTTCAGCTGACATAGGGAGAGAGAGAGGAGGAAACCCTGGTCAGCAACCCTATCACCCACTCTTCTCCTCAGCCTCACCTCCCTCTTATGGCCATGAACCTACATCCTCTTTTCCACCAGCTTGCGACCTTCCTCTAAACCCAATAGCCTCCGTTAGAGAGAAGCCAGCAATCAGCAACCGCCACCCTCCTTTACGTCGTACCGATGCAGCAAGAGAGAGGGAGGTACGTAGGGAGAGAAAAGGAGGAAACCCTGGTTTACACTCCGTCCCATAGCACCACCACCTTCGACCTTCTTCCTCTAGCAACGGTGCCACTCGTCAGCCCTGACACGATCTCTAGCACCAGGGCCAGACTCCAGCTACGTGCAGGTCGTGCAACTCCTTCATTGGTAGAAGGAAACACGTCCAAGCCTCAGTGAAACTGGTCAAAGCACATGTAGTCTCCCGATCTTTGTTCAGCTTGGCAATCGTCATCGCAACACAACCAATCGTCCTCCCACTAGTTCGCTGATGAGAACTAGACTGACGGCGAGGTAGGTTGGGAGGGGCATACACGCACCCTCTCTGACCTCCATTAGCTCACACATCTTCCTCATCACTCCCTCAATCTTCCCAAAACCATGGAATGCCACGCTGCATCCTCTGTTAGATTCCCGCAGAAGTGCTCGTAAGTGAAGCAAGGTCGATGATGAGAGGAGTTGGAAGGAAGAATCTGAGCGTCTAGGTCCTTGTTTGTGCATTCATCCATGCTCGCATGTGTCTGTCCTTGCTCTTTCGACCTTCAAAGCATTAGATTGTGGCGCCAGAGCTACTGGCTGTCTCCCACAGGCGAGCTCGTCGTCAGAGTCGAAACACCGACGAGGTAGGTAGGTGGGAAAGTCCACTTGTCCTCACTCGCACCTGAGCATCCAGGAATGCTCGTAATTGTCTGTTCTGGCCAATCCATGCACGGAAAGGCATTTTGCTTCATTGTATTTTTACTTGCTGAGAGGAAGAGGATGCTGCCACCGGTGAAGCTTGTTTCCAGCGAGCAGCTCTGGCTTCCTTTCTTTTGTGCACGGCAATACATATAAGGTACTTAGGTGCGCTCACATATGTTATTTATTCTCCTTGAACATTTAGTTGAGCATTTGCATTATCTTATCTTAGTCTAGAGCAAGCCAATCCGCTGCTCTGTTCTATGAATGGCCAAGCCAAACCCAATGGCAAATCGGGAAGGCGAATCCTATTGACGAATATGGGAAGCAGAACATGGAAGCGAGACTTCGCGGTGAGAATGGGTGATGGAAAAGGCAACCGTGGATGGCCAACGAGATTCACCCAAGTCAGAACATGGCATTGATAGGAACTCCCTCTCTATTCTTGTTTTGCTTACATCATTAGTATCCAAGCACATTGTTCATGTATTTTATCTATGCACTTTATTACCGCACGTACTCATGCATATTATTCATGCATCCTTCCTCATACGTACATTTCATGCATATTTTTCTTGCGTATGCACATATATAATCTCATGCATATCACACATTGTCACATTGAATTATATTTACTCTTTACGCAACAATTCACGACTTTAATGTGACTTTATAATTTTATTCTGTATTAGTTTTTACATCGTTCAAAGGTGTACATTAATTGACATGTAAGTGTCCACATTGATCCTATGCGGATTGTTTTTTCCTTTTAATTTTTATGAACATTTTTTGATTTCCACTGTTTTGTGTAGGTTTCTCTTCAAATATTTTCTGATTTTACATGATTTACTTATCGCCCAAGGGTGTACATTAATCAGCATTTCTAATGCCTACATTATTCCTTGGATTATTTTCCTCATTATTTCTCTCATTTTGTGCAAATTTTCTTGGTGTTTTCTTGCCTGTAATTTCACATTCGCATTGGCATGATTTCGAGCATACATTTTAGGGTTTGATAAACATGCATTGGTGCATAACACATAGCAAGCGATTAACCAAGAAAGACCAATTTTCTGGCGTACGGGGGTGCCTAGCGCCTTTCCTGTGCATAACAATAATCCTTACACTTTCTCTGGCCTGCAGTTATTAAGTGTTGCTTCCTTTAGGCACGGAGCACACACACACATTCATTTATTTGCATTCGTTTGCATTGTCTTCTCGCATTCTTATGCATTTTGGTTTTCCTCGTCTTTCTGTTAAAAGATTAGGTGGTGACTCCTTTTCCTTATCCTTTTCTTTGACATTACTTGGTGTTTTCGAGTTGAGTGTCCATCCTCAGATTCACCATCTCACCGTGACTTTATTGGAACTCTTCATGTGCTTTCACTCGTGAGGAGTCAAGTGGTTCTGCCGACATAGTCATAGGAACTAGCGACTCCAGTAGGGATGCCAGATCTTGGCTTTCATATTCGTTTCTCACTTGCTTGGCTTTGTCTAGTCTGGTTTGCATGTGCTAGCTTGTTGTACTTGTTTGAATACATGTGACTGTGCTTGCCTTTTGTTTGTTGTGTGTTTTCCTTTACACAATTGTTATGCCACAACACATGTACATGGTCTAATCCATGCCTTTCGTTATGATGCCTACTTCTTTCTCACCTTCCCGATAACATGACACTAACATGTCATGCTCGTGCCTTTTGCTTGTTGTGTGAATGATTGAATGCCATGTTTGTGTGTTTTCTTTCCCTATCACATTTGCCATAACTAGGAAAGTAGAGACATGTTACTTCCCTTCTTGGTTAAATAAAACACAAAAATTTAGAAGAGCAAATAATAAGGCATAACTAGAGACATGTCCACACCTTCTCACTCCATCTTAATAAAATGCAAGTGAAACATGCAAAAGCACATCGCATAAATAATCATTTTAGAAGCATACATCTTGTCCTCTCTTTTGTCCACCAATAGTTTGAGAAGGACAATTCTGGTTGCCGGTTCTATAGATTTGGTATAGGATGTATAATTAGTCTATTTCCCCTTGTCTAGAGTCATGTCGGCGTTTGTAGAGGGTACAGTTCCATGCTATTACAGGAGTCGAAGCCACCAACGTACTACCCGTTTATAGCCTGAGCTTTGGCCAGGATTTAGAATAAGACCTTATTTTTTGACATGATTCAAGATTCCAAACCCATGAGTACGTCCCACATGGTCAACTCCCACACGAGACATGCATAGTGTGAGTGCCTTTAAGACATTCATTTGCATTGAGTGTCATTCATGCCACCTTAATAACTTGCATTTGCGTTTGTTGGTCAGGTTCTGATGTCTGTTTCTGTAATGCTCCACATTTTCTACAATAATTTAAAACCAATTAAATTATGGGAAAATTAAAGCTAAGCAGCAAATATCCAACTACCAAGAACCTGTTTGTGTGGCTTGGAGACTCTAGACTATATGCACTACCCTAACTCTCTACATGCCTGCACCTGCAAACCAAAAACACGAGAAAAATGCATGAGTGACAAAAGGCACCCAGTACGCACCCGAAGAAAAACAACGGAAAACAAAACTATAATCAATTTTCCTTTTAAATTTATTTCGCAAACCCTTTCCTCAAAACTTCACAAATCAAGCCTACACCGGCCAAAGTCACAACTGGGGCACGACTAGCCCAAAATTACAAGCAAAGGCCCTCAATGGCCAAAACCACACAGTGAGTCGGGAAGCTCGGTGCCAGGCAACCAAACTTTGGCCACAAGTAGTCCACCGAGGAGCGACCACAGCGTTCTACACTACCACGGTGTGCCACCCTGTACAGGAGTCAACCACCATCCTGCAATTCTCCCTCTCTGGAGAACCCTTATAAAGCCAACCCCTCCTTGGGAAGGCTGTTTTGTCTCTCAAGACACTACCAACTATGGGGCACGTGTCCCACCAGCACTAGACACCACAGGGTCTGCCTCCTCATGGCGTTCTCCACACACGGTGCTCAGGAGGGAGTGTCATACCTTTACACCAAGCGACACCCAAGCCTCAATGTTCACAGCGACAATAGGAGTATCATACCTCCCCGTTATGCCACAAGACAACTCAATCCCTAGCCTTAAGACGACAGTCAAGGAGTCTCGTACCTCTAGGACCCGACGCCCCTCAACCTAGGGTATCTCGGCCCTCGACCTCAACCAGGGAGTCGTGCCCGACCATTTGAGAATGTCGTCACATTCCCTAGACCCGATGGCATGATCCCACACTATCTCGGCCTCTACATAGAAAACTAGGAAAACATTTTCCAAAACAGGCCAACTATTTCTTTGAAATCCACTTTCAAAACCATTTTCATATCTTTGAAAATTCTTCCAAAACCTCAGCAAAACGGCGCATCAGGGTTCCCATGAGACCACCATTGATGACCCACCATCCCTCTCAAAGGGGCAAAACAAACCAATCCGGAAAATCCTCGGAAATTAAATTCTATCAACTTATTTGGGCCTAAATTCGGCATGCCGAAAATAAGTTTGGTATAATGAAAATCCCTGGTTCGGTAAGTCGATCTAGATCGATCGATCGAATCAGGTCAACGATCAACACTCAGACCAAATTCGGTATGCCGAAAATGGTTTGGTCGATCAAAATCTCTTGATTTGAGTGACCGTCCAAAATCGGATGGTCGAATTTCGACTAGAGGACCTAATCTGACAGAGAAACGACATACCAAACATACCGAAATAGTTCGGTATGTCGAATTCTACGAAAGACAGAAAATGGCCCAAACCCTACCGTCTGAAATCACCCCAACTGGGACCTTCAATCGGACCCCCTAAACAAACACCAAAAATATGCATAAAACATAAGATGTAGACCCTCGAGTCTACTCCAAAACCCAACAAACAAAACTAAAATCCATTCACCATGCATCAAGAAACAAAATTGCAAAGGCATAAGGGTCAAAATGACCCAAAACACACCAACCACCATAAATATCCATAAATGCCACAATAAATTCCCAAAAATCCTAAAACATTAAATTTAGCTTAGATTAGATGCATCCTAGGCATTTCTACCATTTTACATGATTTCTACACATTAAATTGGGGATATGTATCTGAGAATGCGCTCCAGTGATTCTCTTGCCAACTCCGACAACCACGATGCAACCACAGCCATGGGAGCTCTCCGCTCAAGCTCCACGCACCACCATGAGCCACTGCACATCGATGCCGGTCCTTGTGCACACCCTGCAGAGAGAAGGTCGCGGGTAGGAGAGAAAGAGGGGAGGGAGAACAAGAGAGAGATGGGAAAGGAGGTGGGATGAGATGGAGGGAGAGGGGGAGGGGAAAATGAGGGGAGGAAAGGAAAGGGAAGAGAGATGGTGTGCTCGGGACAGAGGGAATGCACGGGGGAAGAGAAGGAGGCTTGGGTCGTACATGGTGGAGGCCTTTGGCTTAAAAAGCCACGTAGAAGGAGTAGGAGGTCGCGTGCATGCCAACCTTCCCCTTAACTGCCAGCCTCGCCAACCACCGCACGAACCCAACCACCCACCACAGCCATGAGGCCAACTGCCAACCTCAACCACCGGCCCACAACACGGGCCAGACATGAACCCACACCCAGGCCCCACAAGCACAGTGCCACAATGCATAGTGCCAACCACACATAGGGACACGAAAATAGAAGCCGGCCCACGAGGCCCAAGCCTAAAAGCACAAATCCACACAACAGGCCTTAGAACAGTAACACCTGTCCAAGAATAAAATTCCTAAAATGTGAATAATTACGAAATGAATTTTATGAGTGTTACAGTTTCCCTTGCCTGATTTTACCTCGATAGCATTGTTGCCTAGTCCTCAGCTAGGAGCTCAGGTGTCTCCATCACAGGCAACCTCCCGTGGTTATCCTCTCTTTGGCTCCCGAGCTACTGGTCACTTTCGATGGTAGTTCGTCCTAGAGCTTGTACGCCAGTCTATTTGCCACATCTCCATTCATAATCACTTACGACTAGCCATGGCCCAGCAAACTCGTAAGCCTCCTGTTGTTGTCTTGAAGAGGAGTCCAAATTCGGCTCCTCCTTCTCTCACTACTATTGCTTCTCCTTCTCTCCATGCATCCTGCTTTAGAGTGCAAGGAGATTTCATGCCTGCCCTTTTGAGACAGTGACAGACACAAGCCAATTTAGGGTCCATCACTGAGTCTATTGTGGTACCCCTCTTCTTGGGCCCTCTTGTTTCAGGAGTCTAGCCAGCTACGATTGTTTCTATTTTAGGTTCTGTTCCTATTCCATTTTTGCCCTCTAACCTATCTTTTAATGGGTCTTTGGTCATATTGGCTCAACATCTGATGACTTTGGCTCAGAAGCTTGAGCACATGGCCCTTTCTCTAGATCCTATTGAGAGTCTTCCTTTTTAGACCCCTGAGGTTCCGGTGAAGACAACTATAGCATTGCTGGCTCACCCCACCACATCATTGCCCATACCATTGCCCCAACTTACTACTTCGGTGATGGGGGTGTTTGTTAGAAATATTTGTGATTATTTTGATGATTATTCAATAGAAATTAATTGTTATAAACAATACTTAGAAAAAGGATAAAATGCTTAAGGACAAAAATCCTATATGCTGTAATATTCATAGCTCAGAACAAAAACGGCATACCGTGTGTAAAACGGTATACCGATTCAGTGAAAAACGGCATACCGTGTGAAAAACAGTATACCGATTCAGGGATAAACGGCACATAAGTCAGAAGCAACGGTACACTCCTCAACCTTCCGTTTTCATAAAGAAGAACAGTAAAACGGCATACCACTGGAAAAACGGCATACCGTTTTAGGAAGAAACGGAACAGAGCATCGGAATACCGAAGAGTTGCGGAATAGAAGCAAAATGCAGAAACGGCATACCGATGGAACAACGGCATACCGTTTCAGGGAGAAACGGTATATCGAAATAAAAACGGCATACTGAATTGACCGTGAATTGAAGACCGAAGGAAAAACGGTACATCAAAGTGAAAAACGGCATACCGATCTACTAGCCGTTTACGACTGTTAGCGTAGTCGTTAGACACATTTGATGAAGGGTTGGTGGCTATAAATACTACTCATTTATGCCCCTTTAACACACACATTGAATACTTGTAATTCTTGAGATCCTTTAGTCAAATTCAATATCCTCACAAGCGAGTTGTAAGCAAAGAGTTGTAATTGAGCTTTGTGAGAAAAGATTCTTGTTGTAATGCATTCAAAGGCAAGGCTCTAGCTTCTCGGGGTGTCGAGAAGTGGAAAGAGCAAACATTATGTTGGTGGGCTACCAACAAGTAAGTTATTCTGTCTTTTGAGAATAAGGGAAAAATCTCAAGAGGGTCTTGAGGAGTGGACTAGGCTGGGTTGCCGAACCACTATAAATTATTTGTGTCATCAATTACTCTCATCTCCTTCTATGCTTTAAATTCCATTGTGCATGATAAGTAGAATATTGTGAATCAATT
>JAMKQA010089787.1:0-15768 GCA_024699735.1 Posidonia australis
CAAAACGCAAGACAAAACACCATAGTAAGGCTTACTGAAGCTTCTGGTGAGACAGGTAACCTAAACGGTAGTGCCACGGAAATGACGGCTCAGAGGTGAATGACGACTTACAATCAAAACGCAAGACAAAACACCATAGTAAGGCTTACTGAAGCTTCTGGTGAGACAGGTAACCTAAACGGTAGTGCCACGGAAATGACGGCTCAGAGGTGGATGACGACTCTGTAGTGACATGTGCCGTCTGTAGTCTACCAATCAGATCCCAACATCTATCCACTTGATGTCCCAACCGTCCACAATGTGCATTTCGAACGTCCACCTCCATCAGATCGACCACGACCACCACCTCGAGAACCACCACGACCACGTCCTTTAGTAGCGGCCATTACTGAAGACTCTGGAGCTAAAGTAGAGGTGCCGATGGAGAGCCGTAATGTCTTGGAGAATGCACTCTGTAAATCTGGAACACTGTCTGCACTCAAAATCTGCCTTCGAGTCTGTAAGTTGAGATCAGAGTTCATGCTGAAGAGATAAATGGCTACTGTAAGCTCTTCATGGTATTTCTTCATCTGACTGACATCACCGGTAAACGACTGATACATCTCAAACTCATCAAACAATGCACATAAGTGTGTAAAGTGTTCTGTACAGATCGATCTCCTTGACGAATGGTGAACAATTGCTCATAAACGTTGAAAACCCAGGAAATGTTCTTCTTGTACCCATAAGTCTGCATGTATCCCAGATTTTCTTGACTGACTTCAACAACATAACATCATGTGTAATAGCAGACTCCATGTTGTTTCTAAGCCATGTAACAATAGTTGCATCATCTGTACACTAATCTTCATATACTGCATCTTTGCTATTTAGAGGATAATGTGTGAAGCGTTTCAATTTTCGATGCATGGTGACGAAGATTTCAAAACTTGTGACCAGAGGAGATAGTTTGAGCCATTCAATTTTTTAAAGATACCACTAAGATGTTCGACCAATGATTCTCAAGAAACCATACTAGATGCAAATGAAAAATAACAAAAATGTGATATGAAAGAATAACAAATATATGAACCAAACTACTCACAACACGTGTGGATATGATGTATCCACACACCACAGAGACTAAGGGCAACGAGTGGCCTAAAACATAGCTTGATACACTCGATCATGGCACTAGAGGAGCTAGACTGCTCCGGTAAACGGCTTGAAGGGACTGGATGGCCGGCAGACAACCTGGAAGGACTAGATGGCCCAGTGAGGCTAGCGACGTAACTGGGGAGCTCTCGAAGGGCTGACAATGTGGGAGAAAGGACCTGCTAGACCTGACAAGCCTGCCGAGGGATGACGACGCGGCTAGAGGCTCCGACGGGTGGATCCGACACCACAAGTACTGTTCCAACGACGAAAGATGACCGATGACTGCTGGATTAACCCCTAAGGTTCTCCTGAAGCTCTGATACCATGTTGGAGGCAAAAGTAAGGAACAATAGAAGAGAGAATCTATTATTTCTCATGTGTGTAAGTATATATATAAGAGACTAGATATCCTAGACATAAATGGATATCCAATACCCCATATAACCATAAAGAGTATTATATCTTTAACAATAACTAAAACGAAAAAAAGTGACCACCTCATTAAACTCAGTGTAGGTGCTATGCACTAAGGTGACACCACTCCAGTTGGCCTGGCCTGGTAACCCAATGTCATTAGATGAACTGCTAACACTGATTTTTACCATACTACGTAACAAAGTCAACATATCTCAACATCTCCACTAGAGCCCAATGATCAAGCATAAATCTTCATTAATTTACCAATTGATCCTGGGACTCATTGTCTTCCATCTCCATCTCCTGCCATGCTGTTTTGAAGTGAGACTCTTGCCCATCCAAAATGATTCCACAAGACCATCCTACAAGAACTGCCTCCTCATCAGGCCAGCATCTCAGCAATTTATGTTAGAATTATCATCACTTCCATAACGAGAAAGATCAAGAGGAGAGCCTGAAGGAGAATAAATCTCATCGCCATCAAAATCACCATTTAGGCAGCATTTACTAATCTACTTGTGGCATGCCGAATTTGGTCTAGAGTTTCCACCACAAAAGGAGGACGACAGTGAGTCCTCCGTCAAACTTAGTGTCATTATGGCTTTCATTCCTAGTTCATCTCCGGATCCCAGAATGGATCTGGTATTCAGTTCAACAACCAGCACGTTAGCCACCATATGCATAAAAGCAGGAGTAAATGGTCCCTTTTCCACATTTCTTTGACAGAAATATCTTACCCTGCATTCCTTCTGTCAAAGTCCTGCCACCCTTGTACTTTGACTACTAAAATAAAAGAGAAACCACCACATCTGTTTGCTCACTGAAGGACATCAAGGTTGTTAGAGTGCACTCTGGCATCTGAATGACATGAAAGGCAATCCAATTGCACATCTAAGATTACAACAGCATCAGTTTTTTTGAAATGGATGGGACGATGCCTGACTTTGTTCAGTAGAAACAGCACACAACACAAGGCTGCATTAGGCTTGAAAAGAAGTCTACCATACAATGGAAAATCTTCCAGCCAGGCCACAATCCAGAATCAGCCAATAAAATGAGACCCAAAATTTTATTAAATCCTTGACCAAAACAGTCATACAATTCCTTGGTGAGATAGGCCTTCTGCTGCAGATAAGATACTATTCCAAAATTTTAACTATAAGGCTTTTGAAGTGTGAAACTAAATTTTGGCAGCTAACAACCCGGGAAACCATAAAAAAGGGTGATGACATAGAAATAACGTGGTGCAGGATCATATGATATAGAGCACAATGGCCTAACAAACATACGGTAGATACTAGATATTACATGGTTACTACTGGAACACTCAACTATACAAAGAAGGGCCCATTTACCATACTTAAATTAATTATAAAATGCTTCCTTAAGGAATATTAGTTTTAAAGGAGCAGAAAAAGACTATTTAATTGCAAATTTAGTTAAACTGGGAACATAAAGGGTTTAAAAGGTTAAATCTGTGAAAAAATGACCTCTGTTTCCTTTTGAAGAGAAGTCAGTGCAGCTACCAATGATTTTGGATTGGGCCTCTCACGTGGTTCATTCTGCAAACATCGCGAAGCTAAGCGTACCAACTCAGTTCCATCCTCCGTTGAAAATTGTCCTTCCAAACAGGAATCTGTCAGCATCAAAAAGTTCCTGTTGTGTATCAGATCAAGAGCCTGTACAAAAGTTTACAAAATGGGTATTACGATCAGCATTATCATTTATATAAAATGTATATAAAGAAATCAATGTTTAATCATGGGGCGCACCAAAAGCATGCAAGGCAACGACGTTAGTATTCTTCTGGCAAAGAGATACGACAATCAACTGACATTTTGCAGAAAGCTTTTTATGTTGTGAAAAATGAAAGCAATGGTAAAAATGCAAATATTGATATTTATTGTGCCAGAGATTGTATCTTTGTCCCTTTTTTTTGTTTGTTTATTAAGATTTTGATTACTTGTCATTTCGTAAGTCATTAAATTCGGTATTTAACTTCATTTATCATAATGCATTTTGTTTGCAATTTTTTTTCTTGCAAACCTTATTTCCCACATATTAGCTTAGTAGCATTTATATGAACTGCAACTTATTCATCCTGAATAAAATGTGTATAGATAGCAGAGTAAAAACTACATGACTAGGAAGGATGTGTAAGTATTTGTACAAAAACCAGGATATAAACAATAAATCATACTTACGTGACTAGGGGGGATGTGTTTTCCACTAAGAACATCAAGTAGAAGGGTTCCAAAGCTATACATTACACTTTCGGGTGTAACTCTTCCTGAGGATTGCAGAAAGGAAAATAAACTGTGTAAGCAATAAAATAGTATGATAGATTCTTGACCTTGTAATGCTCTCCATAAGAGGGCAAAGAATTGGAAGTTGAAATGATTGTTCGCAAGACATTGAGATTCATTTGGAGCATTTCTTAATGTGACATTGGTGTGTTTTAGAGGTTAATTCACCGGTTGGCTTCTAACAATGATCGATTATGTGGCGGTGGGTAAAGCCATATGTGCATCTAATTATTGCATCATTATACTATTTACTTTTATGGGTGATTAGCATGAGGCACCATAAAGACACCCATTGTAGTTCCTCTGTTATGCTGGAAACACAAATTAGATACCTTTGTATAATGAGCTACTCACAAGATGGGATCCTTTTTGCTAGAAAAAATTAGTGTATACACAAAATACAAGGCCTTAAGTGGAAGCAGATGAACAAGAAATCTACAAGTAATCAAAATCCTTGTAGCAATAACTAATTGTTAGACATACTATCGATGAGACAAAGGGATTTCTTTCGGTTGCACACAGAACTTAGCCTTTTTGTCTTTTAATTATAAACCTTTTTCCAAAAGGGATCGCATGATTTCCACTCCTATATGCCATATAGTAGATCAGACCTCTATCTGAAAAGATTTTTTTCTCTTTCTTAAGGAACATAACACAGAGTACAAGTGTTGTCAAATGCATTCAAGTTATTCTTAGATTCAAATGCACTAAATAACAATACTTTCGAAGATATCTTTGAAGCAACAGGCAAAGGTGCTTAAATAAGAGAAGATTCACATATGCAGTTAGGAAAATCAATGAAAACTATTTGTGCACGGACCACACATCCAAACTTTTAATTCTATATAATCAGAAAAAGAAGGTAGTGTATCCAGATAGGTGAGTAGTCACTATGATTGCCCCAGAATAAGAAGGGAACAGAGAAGGAGAAGAAAGAGAAGACAATGGAAAACAAAAACTACAACATCCATATTCGTTCTCTTATTCTATCCAATAAATCCTTCAGTCCAGTAAGTAAATAGAAAATCCTGCATGATTGCACCACTTTCAGCATTACGAGATAATTACCCATTCCAACAAAATTATAAGCCCTAGCTTCCATATATACCCTCCCAACGCACATCCACATGCATCGGTACAAAAGGCCACTTCCTCCAAAGGATCCACACATGCAACCAAGTGTCCACATTGACCCCTGTCCCCTAGAGACTCTTCAGTGAAATCAAACCATGGCATGACTTATGAGGAACAAAAAGTTTCCCCTCTTAATAAGCCTAAAAACCATACTAAAACACCCTCCAGAAATCCTCTGATAACCTTCATTCAATTATATATAACCCAGACCTATCTGACAAAGCACAGGCATGCCACAAGTATCTCCAAAATGGGGTAAAGAGAAATGAGATGCATCATTCAATAAATCCTTGGTCCCCCTCCCTCGGTCCATAGAATAAATAAACTACTGATAAATACTAGCATAGTTTTCCACCGTAGTATTCACTTAAAACAGAATCACCTTCTTGTGTTATTCACAATATGTAAATACTTTTACGATCAATCCAATTTAAGACTCAAGAAAAAAACATAAAACAAAACATTCAATATGTATTATCAAAGGCTACCACATTTCTGCACTGAAAATTGTGTTGTACCAGTTCTTAAATATTCTGGAGGAGTGAATGCCAAGTTAGTGCTATAACTTTTCCCATCTCGGCTGTTCTTCATCAAGCCAAAGCAAGAAAGCCTTGGGTTGCCATCCTGCAATTACAAATTCAATTGATATCAAAAAACCTTGTGAGGAAAATAATACATCAAAATAAAAATGACAACATACATACATCATCAAAAAGAACTCTATAAGCATTAAGGTCATGATAGAGTGCACGGCCTCTACTTGTACAATATTCCAAAGCTTGGGCAAGATATAATACTACCCTCAATCGCATTGCCCACTTCATTGGCTTTGTCTCCCCTATAGGAACAAACAAATAATTAAGCAGCAATGTGAGGTTGGTTATTTTGTATCATGTATCACAGCTAAAAGCGGAAAGTTGGGACCAATACCAATGAATAGTGCTAAAGAAGCTCAAGAAAGTCTGGATGTGCATATCAAATTTATGAAAAGTTAATTCTTTAAATATGTGTGCCATAGGAATTCTCCCCAACCAATTGCATGTCGTTTGATAAACGATTAAATAAAATATACAACTAAAGAGAAACATACAACTTCTTCAGAAATCTAGACGGCAACCAATGAAGAAATCGTGAGGTCTTAATTTGTTTCAACAAGAATCATAAAAAAAGACTAGTAACCATCTGTATATAGGAAAGGCACATTTATCTGTGAAACACTTGCTATTTGCATGAAAGTTGGTATATGTGTGTGCTTTGTTTCCAGATGCAAGATGCATTTGTCCACTAGAAAGAATGGATGAAACAATCAAGGAGAGCCTTGTTAACTATTGCACTTTCTTGTTGGGTGTGTGTGGAGAATGTCATGGCAATTAAGGAAGGTGAGAGAAGACAACTAGCTAGTGAGAGGTGTATGTTGTCATCATGAATGCATCACAATAATTGGTCATGGGTGAAATTGGAAATTTTCACATAAATAATTGGTTGCAGGTGAAATTGGAAATTTTCATGTAAATAAGATTTCTCAATTTGATATTTTATACCCAATGTTTATCAATGAATTTTCATGATGAATAAATGAAACATCCAATCAGTCTTTATAAAAAAATCAATTTTCATCGTGGACATCCTACTTTCTTTTCTCTATAAAAACAAACAGAGCAGTTTAACAAAGAAGCACCATTTTTACTCACTTCAACAAAAAAGACTCAAATGGAATACATAGGAAGCATTTATCTGCTAAAGAGTAAATTGTAGAATATGTAGAAAGCAGTATGCGATACTAGTATTAATCATTAGAAACTTACAATGAAAAAGATGCTTGGCAAGTGTTTCATTGGGCATATATTCAGCCACAAGTAACCTCTCATCACCTTCACAACAACAACCAAGTAAGTTTGCGAGCGTGTTGTTGCGGAGTTGGCCCACAGCTCTAGCTTCCTCCTGAAGTAGAGAGAATACGAGATAACTAAAATCAAGATGAATTCAAATCCATGAAAAATGCAAGAGAACTTTGTTTCCAAGTAAGAAGATAAAAAGGGTGTGCTTCGCAACAAAGCATTGTATATATTGAGATAGCGTAGTTTTCTTTTCCTATTGGTGTAGATTGCTGAATTTCAATATGACATCAGGTAGCCACAAAGAGGTCCAAAGAAGGCTTGGCCTTACATAAAAGAGTCCACACACGATGGAGAGAGTGTCAGAATAGTATCATAATGGAAAATTATGGGTTTCACAGATAAGATCCAACAGTGTCAAATGATTTTGAATGGATGCCCTTGCAATGAATTGCAGCTACATAAATTAACATTGTACACTGTACTTCATTAAGTTTCTCAGAACTAGTGATAGCACCTGTAGCATTCGTATATGTATTGAAGTGTATATATTAAAGACTTCAAGCGGCCAGCTCAAGGATAGATTGCATGAAAGGTTGTCCTCTCAATTGTCCTTCTTTGACACTTGCTGAATGTTGGCCACATTATTTGAGCTCCACACTTAGTTCCTTTTCTATGGCTGTAGGCTGTAAGCGAGCTTGGAGGAAGAAGGATGTTAATACACATGAGGGATGATTGGTGAGTAATGCCTTTCTGTTTCTTTTTATTATTATTTTTCAGATGGATTATACAACATAGCATCACAATTAATCAAACCAACGGTCAATGCAAGAATACGAGAAAAAGAGAAGCAAGTTGTAGAGGTGAATAAACCAGGATTCCAAAATCAGAGAAAGTACCAAGAACTGTCGAGGATCTGGCCATGCTGATCTGTTGAATCTCTTGACCACAATTCGCCTCTGTGCATCCAGCTTCCCTTTATAAACAACGTTTGGTGCCTTCTTCCCATGTTCTGAAACAATGTTCTCCACTGCGAAGCCCGTTGTTGCAAGCCTAAGTTGCTCAAAAGAGTACTCCTGGAATACAGGCAAGCCACCGGTCTCACCTTTCTCTTCCTCTGCAGCAATGGACATCATTTCAATAATCTTGAATCGTTGGATAACGGGAATGGAAATGAAATACATTACCAAGTACCGTCACTTACCAACGTCAGGAACCTCGACCACATTCGCCTTGAACTGTGAACCCCAACAGCAACGTGGCTGTAGCTTAGGCACCGAGACATTTAAACCCATCCCAGTTTAGTCCGACGACAAACAGTTGGGTCCGTTATCTCAATTTTAGAAAAGTATTATCTGCAGTGATTCCGAATAAAACAACAAAAATTCAGTCCCCAGCCAGAAAAGGAATAAACATATTCTATACTTCACACAAAAAAATCGCCCCTTCTCCTCTTCATTCTATTTCAACACTTCAACCGATAATTCAACAAAAATTCAATCCACAATGGTAAAAGCTCCGGTCAGTTCAGGAACCCAATAAAAACCCGAACTTTCCTACAAAGTTCCCATCTTTCTTCCACTCAGACAATACCCAAATGAAGCAAACTTCAAAAACATAACTACAAACACAAGACATATCTGAGGGGAGAAAACAAACAAACAAAAAAGGTACCTAAATTCTCCAGATTCTCGCAGCTGGCCCGGACCACAGTGCAAGATGCCGAAGAACCCAGAAACCAAGCAACCCAAATCAACAGAAAGCCCTCTCCTTTTCGATCAAAAGCAGCACTAAAAGGCCAGACAAGTAAAGCCAAGACGAAGAGAGAGAGAGGGAACAAACGCGGTCAGGGAAAAAAGAGAGCCCTTTTTTTTTCTGAAGTAGTAGAAGAAGAAGATCGGATCTCGAGCCTGCTGGGTGGTGGTGGTGGTGGTGACGTTATACGATTGGATTCCTCCAGTAGAAACAATATTTTAGCCCCACCTCCCCAATCGAACCCTAGACTTCTCCATTATTGATTCCAACCAGCTCTGGTTTTTTGTGTTTGTGTGTGCGTGCGTGCGTGCGTGCTGGAGAAAGAGAGGAAGGAAGAAAGGCAGGATGGTTGTCGGCCTGTGGCTTTCTCATGAAATGGTGAAGATAAAATATAATAATGCATTGCAGCCCACAGCCGCCGTAGTAGTAGGAAATCTACAGTCCCTGCTTTCTCCTATTTATCAAAATGGTAGACTGACCAACGACCATTAATGACTATATACTTATTCTTCTGCCATATTTATATAATACAAAGCTGCATGTTCATACTTGGGAGCAATACTTTTTCTCGTTTCTTTTATTATTTTTGGGGTCATGGATTTTCTTGTTTTATTTTTTGATGACTTTTTTTTGATTTTCTTGTTTGCAAGAGTGATGATAGAGTTGTCTGTTTCAATTTCTCCAAGGTTGTTGGTAGCTGGTGAGCTGTGGATTCCAGATGATGGTGGTTGCTAATGTTGTTTCTAGATTTGTAGGAAGAATTTGTTGCCTGTGTGGCTGTGTCTTCTTTTTTTTTTAAATTTCTTTCAGAAAATGTTGTTGTGGATAATCAAATGTTATGTCTCGTTATAGTAGATGGACCGTTGAGTATTGAGATGAAAGAATTCCTGTTGACAACCCAAGACAATCCTCAACATATATATATATATATATATATAAAGTAAAAGAGTTGACTAAGTTTTCTTTCTTAAGAGGGAAAAAAAAAAGGTTGCGGAGTAAACGTTGCGCTTTAGTTTTCAAATTCAGGACGCTTGACATTCTTTATGTACCTTGGGTGCTTGAAACTTATGTATGCTTTCTTCAAGGATGCAATTTTATATATGTTGAGATTTTAAAACAGTGTATGTGAATATTAAAGACAAGGTTTGACTAATTTGTCATGATTGCTCTTTTAAGGGAAAAAAGTTGCAAAATGAACCTTGTGCTGTACATTTCTTCTTAGGTACCGTTAGGTATGGAAAATGGGCACACAGATAGAGGAAGAATCAAGATTAACAACAATGTCGAGACTAAATGCTAGGTGAAATAATTGATTCTTCTCAGAAGCCTATGCACATGGGTCCTCATGTGGCAATTGTTTTGTGGATGAAAAGATAATTAGCGTCTAGTTGGACTTATGTAACATTTGATAACAATTAATTTTTGTAATTTATTAAAAATAATCACTTATAGAGAAAAAATTGAACCAAGACACATAAAAAAACATCAACTTATTCAAAAATATTAGCTTTTTGGTCATATGTAAAACTCATTAAAAATGTTGAAAAAGGATTTTTTCATCTATTTCCTATATTATCTTGTTTGAAAACACAGTATTACGTGTGAGCTTTTCTTCTTTCCAGTCACTCTTCTTCTTCCTCATCTTGTCCGAGAGTCCATCCTCATCTAATCCTACCTCTCACCACTCCCACCACTCTGCTGAGGTTGAGGTCTCTGTCGAAGGTACCATCATCGAGGTCTCGAGGGCGGATGAGAAGGAGGAGGAGAGATGAGGGCGAAGGAGACTTTCAGGAGGAGAGATGAGCATGGAGGAGGAGGAGAGATGACCGCCACAACATCCCTCCGGTGAAACCCAACCTGCTCCCCACCTCTTGGTTCAAGATCCGCCTCTTTTGTGTCCACCTCGCCCCGTGCATCCTTGACCTCATCCCTCCCCACCTTTCCTTCTCACACCCCCACTGCAATTTTGAGGGTTTTGCTTGAGATCAACGGTGCCCACCCTTGAACCCATGGCTCTCCTCCTCCATCGTGATTGGATCGACTGAGACGTCGCCAAAGTCACCTATGTTACGACAGGGGTGGTAGCATCGAAGTTTGTAAGGTTGAAGCTAGGTAGTGGTGCCTTCAATGGAGGTGGTTGTTGGGTGCTTCTTGGGGTTTTCGTTGATGGGTTTACATTATTGGGTGTTGTTAGGTGCTGGTGTGCGAAGGTGGTGGGGGTAGTGGAGGTAGAGTGAAGCAAAGGCGATCGAGGTAGTCGGAGGCAAAGGAGCCACTCACCGGAGAAGGAGGAGAACCCACTCATCTACGGAGGCTGTAGATATCTCCATTTTGTTGTCACTCACCGATGGACTCTTCTGAAAGAGCTTGCTCTGGTCATGGCAAACCTATCTAGCACCACAAGCCTTAAACACCTAGAGCCAACTAGCAGTCCAAGCACTCAAGCAATAAGCTTAAGATCCAAACAAATGTGCCCAAAGATAGGATAGGTGCGACCCATTGACGTGCAAAGGAGATGTGTGTAGCAATCGTATGTCTCTTGTGCATGACTTTGGTGCATGACTTTGGTGCATGACATTGGTGTGTTTCCTAGCGCACAATACCAGTGTGGTGCCCTAAGATAGTATTTGCTGCACAAGGATTTGATTGTCCAATTGCCATTGGACATGTAGTTTTGAGCTTCTCATTAGTTGATTCAGATTTGGGGATATCCTTTGACATGTCTTGACTATCATATCCCTCACCTAATCATCAAAACCCAATCCAATCCCTTGCATTACATCACAATCGAGAGTTTCAAAAACGGTTAGAATTCAACAACTCTCATGTAACATAAAAGCACTCCTGTAATGACCCAGGTTTTAGGAGTGGTGCTTTGGCTAGATAATTAATGTGAATTCAGGCGTGTTAGGCTTTGGGAGCCCCAATGCCTAATGTGGGATATGTTCTCATTAGTGCTTGACGCTTGGATTGTGGGATTTTTGCCTTTTGGTGTGGTATGGTTCGACTTCCTCCTCTCTTCCCTAGCCCTCCGTTAGCCTCGCAGAAGCCCAGGCAGATGGAGCGCCGCTCGCCGTCGTCGTGGAAGACCACCAGAGCCGTCGCTGGGGATCTTCGCGGGAATGGTGGTCCGAAGGTCCCCAGAGCCCCGCGAAGTCACCGGGAACTTCCGCCTCGCCTTCTGGTCCACTCCCAGCCGTCGCAGCCCTGCCTAGAGCCTCCACCGTCGGATTTCGACGATCGCCTAAGCCAACGGCCGCTTCCTCTACCCTGAAGCCACTGGAGGACACGTGAGGGCCCCCCGGAGCTTCCTCTGCCCCAGGGGACACCCGCACCCGACGCCAGAGCTGTCGCGACGTCGCCGCACTCGCAGTCACCGTCGCTCGCCGACGAGAAGTCGTTGGCGCAACCTGACGCCTCCCGCTCCAAGCCAAGACCTCCGGAGGACTCCCCATAGGGCATCAAAGCTTCTCACGCCGCTCCGCCGTCACCCAGAGCCCCCGCAACGTCTCAGCCACCGCCTCAGAGCTCCTCGCCAAAGCTCAAGGTGGGGGGAAGGCCTCAGGCCTCCCGAGTCGCATCCTGCCGCTCGAGGAGGTCTGCCACACCTCCTCGATGCTTCCCCGGGCCTCCGTAGCCTCCGCCACTCTCTGGAGAGCCCCCAGGAGGTCACAGGAGAGGATCGTCGGCGGTAGAGCGCCGACGACCTTTGGTGATCTTCGAATGGGCCTTTTATGGCCCATTCAGTTAAGTTTTTGATTTTTACATTTAGGTCCAAAAATGTTACATTTCAGTCCTTTTTTATTACATTTGGGTCCAGACATTTTCATTTCAGTCCCTTAAGTTTTGAAATAATTTTTATTTCTTTATTTTGCCTGTGAATTTTGCATTTGGCCCCTTGAAGAGTTCATCTTTTAATTCCTATCATATTAGTGCATATTTTTATCACATTTAAGTCCTAAAAAGTTACATTTAGCCCCTAAATGTTTTTAAAACAAGTTTTCTCTATGACATTTGCAATTTGAACCCTGAACATTTAAAATAATGTTTTCTAAGTTTAAAACTTTACTAAAAGCCCTCTAGTTCTTTTAAAATGCTTTTTGCTTTAGACAAATTGCATAGAGGCCCCTGAGCTTTCTCAAATGCTTTCTGAAGTTCATTCTTTCTGTAGAAATTGCATTGAAGCCCTTGTATTCTTTTAAATGTTCCAGAATGCATGTTTTTGCTGGTTAATTTGCATTTAAACCCCTAGACTTTGCAGAAACTTTCCAGAATGTTCATTTCTTTGTTTATTTGCATTTAAACCCTTGGACTTTGCAAAAACTTTCCAGAATGTTCATTTTTATGGTTTAATAGCATTTAAACCCTTGAACTTGTTTTTAAAACTTTTCTGAAGCATGTTTTCTCAGGGTAAATTGCACTTTAACCCTCTGTCTTTACTGAAATTCTTATGGATGCTTTATTTTGCTGGGCAATTTGCAGTTTAGCCCATTTACTTCATTGATTTTACTCTGATTGCCTGTTTTCAGGGGTTAAATGACCATTTTGCCCCTGAAACTTCCTGAATCTTTTCTGAATAATTTTTCTTGCATTTTTACCCTGATTTTATGCAGAATTGATTTAAATGCATGTTTTAGTGATAGAATTGCATTCTAACCCCTAAAGAACTTCATTTTAACTAGGGATGCACATTTGACATCAGAATTCTTCATTCTTGCATAGAATGTGTTTTCCTATGTATTTTTGACAACTTGGGCTTCAGAACTTCAGTTTTCCTCGGAATTTGGGCTTTTTGCACAAAATCCCTTAAACTTCTCCCATTTGCATTCACACTTGCATTTTGCTTGGCTTTTCACATCTTTTTGCACAGATTTTCTCGTCTTTTCTTCTCGATTTTGTGCATGTTTTCCTAGCTCGATTTTGGCTTGGTTTACTCGTCGTTTTCCGGATTTTCCCTGGTTTTCCGTGGTTTTGACTTGTTTTGATTTTCCATCGCCCGAGGGCGTACAGTAAAAGGCTTGTCAAAGCCAACATGGTCCTAGAATGAGGATTATTTCCCCCTTTTTATTTTCTCGAATTTATCCTAATTTCCACTTATTTGCGAGACGCTTTCTAAGAATTTCTCGATTTTCACGATTTTCCTCATCGCCCGAGGGCGTACAGTAACAGGCCTGAGGGCCGACATTTAACCCCATCACGGGTTATTTTTTTCCCTTGTGATTTTCGTGATTTTGTCAATTCATGTGGATTTCTCTGTAATTTTTGCGCATCGTCTTTCACATCCATCCAGTATTGTCTTGGCACTCACATCAGCATGATTAGAACACAATCTAGGCATAACAAACACTCATTCAGCCTCAAGCAAGCGAATTAGACTAGAAAGACCGAGTTTCTCGGGCGTACGGAAGTGCCTAACACCTTCCCCATGCGTAATAGGAATCCTTACCCATCCTCTGGTTAGTAGACATCTGACCTTCACGTTTGCGTCTCATTCATTCATTTTTAGTGAATTGTTTGTGGTTTTCCTCGTCATTCCCTTAAAAGACTAGGTGGCGACTCCATTTTCCTCCCTTCTCGTCCCATCTCGCGCCTTCGCCATCTCGGCATGGCTGTGATCCCTCCACCCCTCCGGATCGGGCACGGTCACAATTACAAAATGAATTATACGGGTGTTACACCTTCACTTAAATTAATTTGGTCAAGAATATCATAAAATCTACCATTGCCAAAACTAGGAACATGTGAGTGTCAAGATACACTTGACCCTTTACAAGATATACTCATAGCATCTTTTGAAGAGAATATTTCTAGTTTTTGGCAAAGGAGTAAATATCACCCAAGTAGTATTTTAAAGGGGTGTTAATACCCAATGTTCATGCCAGAGTAAAATGTTGTTACCATTCTTCACTTGGAATCTCAAAAATGGATTGATAACTGTAACGACCCAGGTTTTAGGAGTGGTGCTTTGGTCAGATAATTAAGGTGAAATTCAGGCACGTTAGGCTTTGGGGGTCCCAATGCCTAACGTAGGACACGTTCTTAGTGGTGTCTGACGCTTGGATTGAGGGTTTTTGGCCTTTTGGCCTGGTATGGTTTAGGCGCTGTGCTGGCCCTCTTAGGAGTTTTGTGGTTTCTCTTGGGCCGTGGAGGTTTGGTGGAAAGTCCCTGGTGGCACGAGTCACGTGGACGTGGATGGTCGCATGGTTTGGTTTCGTGCTTGCAGCTTCCTTTCTTTCCTTCCCTTCTTTCTCTTTCCTTTCCTTTCATTCTTTCTTTTCTTTCTTTCCCTTCCCGAGCCCCACCCCCACCCCTTCTTCTTCTTCTCCATCTTCTTCTTCTTCTCTTCTCGCGCGTGAGCGAGGGAGAGTAAAGAGAGAGGGGAGATGGGAGGGAGAGAGGGATTGTGAGAGAGAAAGGGAGATGGTGGGGAGGAGGAGGTTGCAGATGGCATCGTCGTGTGGAGGAGAGGAGCAGCTCGTGGCTGGAGGAGGAGCGTCGCCATTCGTCTCCTATCGCCGCATCTTCAATGGAGTTACACACCCGGTAGATTTTATTTTGATTCCAAATTTGTACCATATGTGCATGTTAGTGTGCTGGTAATTGTAGTAAATTTTATAGAATTTATTGTGCATTTGTGGGCCATTTATGGCCACATTTATGGTTGGGGGTGAATAATGTCCCCTTTGTGTTTTCTGTGGTTTTCTCGAGATCCGATTGATGGATCTCGGTGTCGTTTGTCTAGTTTGGAAGATCTCGTCGAGATCTTCATTTTGATATATTGTTTGTATGGTTTGGATTGGTGGTTTGTAGGATTGGTCTTTGGGTTGACTTGTTGTCGCTTGGTTCGGCATGTTGTTTTTATTGCAGATTGTCCCCTCGACCCTTGGTTCGGCCGACCGAATTTATTCGGTCTGCCGTTCTGGGAGTCCTGGGTGTTGACAGAATTTCTGGTTCGATCAACCGAACGTTTTTGATCTGCTGAATTAGGGGTTTTCGGTCGACTGAGTGGCTTTTCGGTCTGCCGATCTGGTGCCCTGAGCCTAGATTCGGTAGACCGTTCTATTTCGATCTGCCGATTCAGGCCCTGATCCTGCATTAAGTTATCTTATGTTTTGATTAGTGTGTGTGTATATATATATATATATATATATGTATATACTAATCTTGGGGGGGGGGGGGGGGGG
>JAMKQA010089788.1:0-19627 GCA_024699735.1 Posidonia australis
CAGGGGCGCGGGCTGCTGCTGGGGCCGCGCACGGGTGCAGACGCGCAGGGGGTTGCTGCCGACACTGATGGTGGCGACAGGGGCTGCTGCCGGCAAGGGCAAGGGGCGGCGGCGGCAGGCTCCTTGTTCCAACTCTTCCCTCGAGCAAATACACGGCCAAAGCACCTTCAACAAGCTCTGGTACCACTTGTTATGCCCAAAGGGCCTAAGTACAGCGGATTCAAATAAATTTGGCACGTGTAGAAGGGAAGAATAGAGACCAAAATAGCAATCTACACAAACAATAAGGTTTTACGTGGTTCCCCAAAGGTGGGTACGTCCACGGGTGTCTCTCCTTGGTTGCTTACTAACTTCAAATGGTGGAGTACAAGAGAGGAGGAAGGAGGAACAAAGGGATGGCCGTCCCTAAGGTTTGCAGAGCCTCCACACGAAATCTCCTCTTGTTGTCTTACGAAAGAGCCAACCCTAATAAGAGCATTGGATGGCCTTATATAATGACTAATCATCCATGACAAAAATGCCCTTACACATATATAATATTCAAGACACATTCACAGTTACAAACCATAAAGGGTAGAAAATTATAAAGAAGAACTACAATACATACCACTTTACCAAAAAAAGCTACAATACAGACCACGTATACTAAAAAATTATAAGAACTACAAATGAACAATAAATAACTTTGGAAGAAACTAAAAAGCTAATAAAAATTAGGCCAAATCCATCCTAAGCACACAAGTAAACAGATTCATCTCAAAAAAAATAAAGAAATAATCATGATAGGATCTACAAACAGGACATCAACATTGGAGCCACAAATGTAGGAAATCTTCTAAATTTTGTGATACAAATAGATAAATAGAATATTTTTACGCAAGATGTAAGAATCCAACTACATGAACATAACAGGTTCCAAATGACAATAGAATGATGAAGTCCATAAAGATGCTCAAATCCACAAGAGAAAGGGGATAGAGGAATCATTACGGAGGAAGACAGAAGTCAGAGGAGTTGTTACGTTAAGAAAGAAAAGATGTAGAGGAACATGAGAAGGGAGAGGAATTACTGCATTAAAGGAGAAAGGACTGCAAAGAAAGATGGAAGACAAAGAAGGAAGACATCGTCAGAGGAAGGGCACTCGAGAAGGAAAGGTTGCAGTAGGCGTCAGTTTTTTTTTTTTTTTTTTGATTTCCAATGGAATGGAGGATCCGTGAGAATGACATTCCTTACAAACCAATAGGAAAAAAAATTCCCACTAATCCGATCGTGCATTCATACCAAATGTGAAAATATTATTCTATCCTTATAAATTGATTCTATTTTAGTTTATTTCATTCTCCATTGTAATATACCAATTGCTGCCTTCGTTTGTTTCCAATTAGGTTATTGGAATAGTTGGTTAGTGACAAAGCAGGGAACCTCCTTTTTGAAAGCAAAATATTAAGGATTCTCGAAACGATTTTCCCTACGGAAAACATGCACGATGGAGGACAAAATAGATCGAACGGTGAAACTTTAATCAACCCAACACCTCGTCCCACCTTATCAGTACTAGCTTCCACCCCCGCTTATACTACTATAAAACCCTAGACCCATCTTCCATTTCCCCGGTTGTCTCCCTTCTCCTCTTCCTTTTCCTCTCGCCGCCCTTGTCTTCTTCTTCTTCCACTCTCTTCCCGTCATGGCGAGCACCGATCCAGGACGCAGGGAAGAGGATGATGCCGCGGCCGCCGAGGACGAGGACACCGGGGCCCAGGTCGCCCCCATCGTGCGGCTCGAGGAGGTTGCCGTCACTACCGGCGAGGAGGACGAGGACGTACTCCTCGACCTGTAAGTTATTCTAATTCTCTCCAAATGGCTTCTGAATGCCCGATCCGTAGTCTCTCTGCTCCGACCTAGGGTTGCTGTGTGTGTTCATGGGATTTGCTTGTGCTCGTCTGGTAGCTGTGCTCCTCGATGATCCAGAAGGAACGACGTTCACCAGGTTTTGGTGTGGAATTTGCTTCTGTTTCTTTCGTTTTTGTGTGATTTGTGCTTGTGGATGATCTAGAGCTCGAATCCTAGGTTTTGTGCGTTTGTCTGGTTCTTGTGTGACATACGTGCTCATTGCTGATCTAGAAGCTCGGATCCTAGATTTTCGCGTGTGTTTGTGTTTTCGTACAATTTGCTTGTATTTGTCTTGTTTCCGTGCGATTCACATGCTCGTTGTTGATCTACGAGTTCGGTTTCTAGTGTTTGTGTTCCATGCTTTCGATTTCTTAGTTTTTTGCTGAATTTGTTTTTGTTTATCAGTGTTTCATATGTTCCATTTGTGGTCGAGTGTGTTCCATTTACTCCGGAGGTGGTCGAGTATGTTCCATTTGCTCTGGAGGTGGTCGAGTGTGTTCCATTTGCTCCGGAGGTGGTCTAGTGTGTTTCATTTGCTAGAACTTGATTTCCTATGGAGATCGCTAGAATTGTGCGAGTTTGTTTGTTTTGTGTTTCGTGTTTCGTGTGCCTTTTGATTAGGTAGCTCTGGTCCCTAGTGGTTTGGTTGTTTTTTACGTGTTTATATATGTTTTGTTTGTGTGTGTGTTTGTATGATTGATGGGAGGAAGTTGGCATTAGTATGTATGGTTCGATCTGTTTGTTTCTCTGATGTGATTTGTTATCATTTTGCAGAAAAGCCAAGCTCTACAGATTTGACAAGGATGGCAACCAGTGGAAGGAGAGGGGGACAGGGACAGTGAAGCTGTTGAAGCACAATGAGACTGGGAAGGTCCGGTTGGTTATGCGCCAGACAAAGACACTGAAGATCTGTGCAAACCACCTTGGTTGGTCTACATGACTTTCAGCTGCTTGCGGTTTTTGATCTGGTGACTCTTTGTTCAATCTGATGTTTTTGTGCAGTTCTTCCAACCATTAAAATCCAGGAGCATGTAGGGAACGACAAGTCTTGTGTGTGGCACGCCACAGATTTCTCGGATGGGGAATTGAAAGAAGAAATGTTCTGCATCCGTTTTGCATCTGTTGAGAGTGAGTAGTCAGTTCACTTTTATTAAGGAGCTCTACATTTTTTGTGCTGGTTGTATTTTTCATCACTTCTGCAATGCTGAATTTGCTTGTTTATCATCAACATTGCCTTGCTTGTTCTGATCTATTATAGTGTGAAGTATGAATCCAAGCTTTGTCCATCAGTCTTTCATGGGTTGTCGGTATTTACTATATTTTTTGTTTGTATAAATGATTTGATCAATTATACATGTTTTTTGTCTTTTAGATTTTCCCCTAGATTATGTCGTTTACACCAAGTTGCTAACTCTCTGTGAATGGCAATGTTATAACCACCTTTTTCATTTACATTTCTCAAGTCATAATTTTAAGCACTTAACCCTTCATTCCTTTCTTCCTCTTTTAGTATCACCTTGTTGTTTGTCACTTGTTACTGATGATTGCACCATCAGCATTAGCTGTTAGAAACAACAACCATAATTTCATGCATTGATGCCCATGTGCTACCATTGATTTTGTCAAAACGATCAGCCTTTTGACATTCATCTTTTGTTCTTTGAGCCATTGCAGAAACATTTGTTTTTTTCTTTAAAAAAAATGATGAAATGTAGCTTCACAAAAATGGTATCCATATTTTTAAAAATCACCATTTATTTTAGTATGAGCTTACAGTGGACTAGTGTTTTTTAGATTTGGTTGTGGTTTACTTTAGGTGCCACTGCCTTTACTTATCAATGCGCCCGCCTAGGTGCCAAGGTGTTGTAAGCAAGCTCAGCGTTGTAACGCCAGCCATATATTAATTTGTTTCTGATTCCTATCTGATGTTTATTTGAATCATGTTTTTTTTGGTATAGCTCAATGTGCTAGTGTTTAATTGTGTTTAAAATAGTTATATCATTGCATAATTGCATATAAAAATATATTATGTAGGGAGAAAATCTGAAATTTTTGTTTTTTTAATTTAATTTGTTTATGGATGCTTGGGTGCCTTGATAACCTCACCTCTGCCTGTTTCACTTTCAGTATTTAAGAATATCTTATTAACATTAATTGGAGTGTCCTACTTTCAGTAATACTTTGTTGTTTAAGTTTCTACTAAAGTTGTGAAGGATATATCGGTTTTATGATACATAGTAATTCTCTAGTACATGCATTTCTCTAGTTGTGGTATTTTAGGAATATGCTCCACATGGCACTATTCGGGACATTCTCACTATCCGGGACATACTTATCAAGGTCGCTAAAGTGCCAAGGTGTTATAAGCAACTTGGGTGTTTCAATACCCGTCAATATATTTATTTAAATCTTGCTATTTTTTGTATATTTCATCGTCTTAATGTTTAATTGTGTTTAGAATGTATATGCAATTGCATAATCACATATATGGGGTAAAAATATGAATTATTTTATTTTATTTTATTTATTTATGGTGCCTAGGGGTACAAGTACCCTAGCTTACAGCTTGGGCATCTTGGCGCCTTGATAACCTTGGTCCTAGTAGTTACTTGAGTAGGTACTTGTATATATTTTTCAAAATGTACTTTGCTGAGTAGGTCATTGTGTTGATTGGCACTAACAATTTTTGATGTAGAATAACAAGCGATAAACACGAAGATAACAGAATCGAACTACAATATGAGTTAATATAACAAAGTTGAACTATAATCTAATCTTTACGTAATTGGTATTTCAATCCCAATCACAAATAATACTTAATTTCAGGAACTAGAAAATAATATCATTAATATAAGTCAATAAATACGTAGTTCCCCTCCTTAAATAGAAGAAACACAAAACAAATGAAAAGATTAAAATATCTCAAGATATTATCTTAAGATATAATATCCCTAAAATATCTCAATATAATACATAAACTAATATCCTAATATCTCTATAATATCTTAAGATATAATACCCCGAAATATCACAATACTATCGTTATTATTCTCTTCTCCGATTGAGAAGAACTTGACTTTGGCAAGTTATGTTACAATATTGCTCCAATAAATTCTCAAAATTGACAACACAATGGAGACATGAAAGTTGATGTGTAAAAAAAAAAACATGGATATATGTGGACAAAGAGAAACTCAAAGGTATCGTAGCTAAGTAACAATCCTTTACATTAGAAACTAGATTTACATAGAAATCAAGCAGTAAGGATAATATAATTATGTCAAATGATATGCTAGTGAGAACATGGAAAGGCTTAGTAAGTCTAGCATGAAGGCCTTGAAAAAAGATGAAGTGGATACTACTTAAAAATTAAACATAACATCGCAAGATATGTAAGGAATTCTTCATTCTTATGATGTGAGTTTACATCCATATAGTGTATGTTACTTAATGCAAATTTCATTTGAATATTAACATATAAATTCTTAAGATGTTGGACAAGTGACAAATTGAACTTTGTAGGATCATTTTTAGGTGGACATAAATTTAGATCAAAAAAACTATGTGGTAAAATATTGGAGTCAATATTCATGGGGTTGCTAATTGAATGATTTGAAGTATGTAACAATTGAAACTTTTCAATTTTCTTATTGTTTACCTCAGTGTCATTCTTAAGATTTAAATTTACGGATAGTGGTAGCTCACGAGATGTGATAGAGGAAGAAAGATCGTTAAGCTTGGGAAACGGAATAAAAAGAGAATCATAGTCAGATTCTGTGAAAGTGAAAGGAACCTTTGACGAGAAAAATACATTCTATTTTTGTGGAGATTTTGCTTTAAAAAATGTGAAGCAATTGATATAATTGCTTAGCATCTTTTATTGTTGAAAGTAAAGGATCTGATTGCAAAGACTTAGAGATATTTGACATTGGTTTTATAGGAAACAACTTGAATGACTTGTCTTAAAATTTAAATATATACGTGTTATTTATCATGTTTTGGCAAGCTCACATTTCTTGAAGTCATGGGAAATCTATAAGAATGTAATCGATATTCATTAAAAGAATTTTATATCAAACACATGCAAGGTAGTTACTCATTTGTATATGAATAAGGCGACTTTCATAAATCAAAAGAGTAATGTCATCAACTCTGGAATGTTGAATGGATGAGGGTGAGACTTAGATGTGAAATTCATTCTAGCAATAGCAATTTTAGACACAATATTAAAAAAATTAGCCTTATTGATGATAATTATGCAAATTTTAGTTCCACATTTTAAAAATGTATGTAATGGTATATTGCAATGTGTGCATGATTATTATTTTTTAGAACACATCTCATAATATTGACATGTAGATTTCTCAATATAATTAAACTTGCAAAAATTTCATATATTGAGAAGTTCCATTGTTATTGCTAGAATTTTATCCTTGATGCTCAAGGGAATGATGGTAAAGGGTAAAGTGTGATATCAAAGAGCTAGAAGAAGATTCAAATATGTTGAGACATCAACAAATTATGTACTAAATAATTAAATTCAATAGAATGCAAGTATATGAAAGAAAGAAAGAAAGCACATGCAATTAAGTATTGATATGAGTATATTATAAGTAGTGTGTGCTTAAATTAGAAAAATATGAAGATGTAGAAGATATATATGAATAATTATATGAATGGTGGAAATAGTAAAGGATTGCATAAATATCTAATTGCATTGAAATGAATGTAAATCAAGATTAGGTGAAGAATGTGATACCATCTTTCGATGCCTACAAGAATTGCTTCTGTCTTATTGTATTGTGTAATTTTTGAAACTTCAAGGTCCTTTTAGCAAGTTTTACAAATTTATAAGAATTATTGATAAAACCTCAATATCCTTCTTCGTCGTCTGCATGGTTCTCCTAGGCAAGTAGCACTAGCGATGACCACATTTGAGTGGTAGCCGCGAGAAAAAAAAATGATGACACTATGATGGCACGAGGTAGTGGTTTGGGTGATGGCGCTACATAGGTGGTGGTGCATCATCTGGGCTTCTCTGACGGTGGTGTTGTTATAAAGGCAATGTTGAAGATGTACTAGCGGTGTAAGGGACAACACGTCAGTGGTGGCTGCGAAACGTGCTAAAGGAAAATGCGGCAACGATGGTTGGGATGATGTGGTAGTGGTGCAACAATTGCGTTGCGATAATGGTGGTGTTGATAATGCAAGTAAGAAAACAGTAGTGGATTTTGACTTTCGAAAGGTGGATTGTGTTCATTCGAAGAGCACAAGGATAACAGTCGAACTATAATCCGATCCAAGATAATGAAGATAAACTATAATCTATTCTTCATGTAATTGGAACTTAAATTTTAATCACAAACAATACTCAATTTTAGTATTTAGAAAATAATGTCATTAATAATTGTTAATAAACACGTAATTCCTCTCCTTAAATAGGAGAAACATATATCAAACTCAAAGATTAAAATATCCTTAAAATATCTTAAAATAATATCTTAAGATATAATACATCTAAAACATCTTAATATAATACATAAAATAATATCCAAATAATCCTAAAATATTTTAAAATAACATACTAAGATATAATACCCCTAAAATATCTCAATACCGTGCTCATTAATCTTAATAACATAAGTACATATTTGAAACTTCCACAAAGGACCTTAACAAATCTAAAATTAATTTTTAGTTTGTTGACTTAATAGCTATTGCTTACTAGGTAGACAATGACCTAAGTGAAAGGCTTACAGACTTGGAAAATTTGAAAATTATTGTAGAGTAGTGCAAATTTTAGATAGACCTCTTTGTTTAAAATGAAGACTGTTTCATTTGGGGTATGGGAATTCAGGAATCATAATAGGCCAGAAGTAATTCCAGACATTCGGCTTGTTATTTTGTTCTACAATGACATAAAAATGATTTTATGGGGATTAATGTTGAAGAAGTCAATGGTTACTGTAAGGTAAAATATAGTGCAATAATGAAGACTGGGATCTATGCTATTCACTTTAAAGAATAGGTAATACTGAACAAGGAATTATCTTCTTATGATTTTTCTTTGGTCTGGCATCATCAAGGGTCAGTATTGCCATTAGAGGCAGGTAAGTTGGTAGATAGAGCAAGGTGGTAGATGTTAAATCGGATGTTATCTTGTTAGGAGTTCTTTTTGACAGGGTGATCTAAGATATTCTTCAATTTTTTTATGAGATGTGGATTCAGCAAGGTTGTACGATTATTTTCAGCAAACTCTTTTTGAGATCGTGGAAATTTGGCATGATAGTCTTGGGGTACATCTTGGACCAGAGTATATGAATTGGCACGTGCGTTGGCTTGAAGATGTTAGTCCTGAGAGATGTGAAATGGGCAGGGACGGAGGCAAGAGGGGTTGGGTGGGGGCTTGGCCCCCACTTGCTTTGGAGAACAAACAATAGAGCATTAAATGCTCTTGCAATTAAGCCCTCACAAAAATTGAAAAATGTAAATAATCAAGCAAATTAGAATTATAAAAACTTAAAAGCTTTTTTATACATGTTTTTCTTGAGATTTTGACAAATTTAACAATGATATGAGTTGATCGAGTAAATTACATGGACGTAACAAATAATTACGTATTGTTTAAAAATACATATCAAAATATGTATACGTTCAAAATTCATATACATTATTTAGTTCCACTGGCAGAAAATACGTATGCTATTAGCCTCATTTCTTCTCTCTTTGGATTCTGCCTTCCTCTCTTCTTCCGTTCTCTTTTCGTTCTTCATTCTTCTCAATACTGCAGGTTCTAGTTTACTTTACCTATTCGATCTTCTCTCCAGTACTGTTTTTTCACATCAGTAAACGTAATGTGTGAAGATTATATTTTGAATGATTATCACACTCTTCTAATGTGGAGTATTACCTATGATACCCTGATACCCAGCTAATGGTACAAAATCGATGCTAGTATGAAATGGTGAAACATATATCTGGCATATTTTCCTGCTGGAGCTCCACATCACACACTACTTTTTGTTTTCTACAATCTCTCGTCTGTCTTGTTGCACTCATCATCATATGGTTCCCTTCTTGTTATCCCACATCAGTGGGTGTATTCTAGGTTCAGGTTGACCATGTATTTTAAATTTTTGAGAAAAATCCCAAGTCTTCTATGATTTACGACCTAAACCATTTTTTAAAAATTTTCAAAAATATTTTGTTATTTCTCATTCTCATATCCATATTTTACAATTCACAGAATAGAGGTATCTGTACACCTCACACTAGGGACTGGGGAGTATATATGGTTTGTGTTTGGCCACTACCTCAGTTGTCTTTTCCTTGTTCATGTACTTCCTTTTCTTTCTTTTCTTTTTTTTCCTTTTTTAGGGGGGTGGGGTGTGGTGTGTGGGGGGTTTATAATATTGAAGACTTCCATTATTTGCTATCTCCTTGTTGTTAATTCTGGTTCTTTGATTTGCCTCATTTACAAGGTATCCTTCGAAGTTTGTCTGGGTGGATGTCTTTTGTCAGTTCTTGTTTCTTTATAGGTGCAAATGGTGTTTGTATTCAACTTTTAGGGTTCATTGTTTTGCTTGATTTGTGTTGCTGGGATGGCTACAGAAATTTGTGTTGTTGGGATGGCTACAGAAATTTGTGTTGTTGGGATGGCCACAGAAGTGGATGGTTTCCTTATGGTTGAAGTTGTTGGGACGTGGAATATAGCTGAGGGCTTGGTGCTTGTTTGACGAGGCTTGAGCTTCATTTGATGATATTGACAAGACTTCATTACTACAAAATACTAAGACATTTTGATGCAGGACAATTTTTTTAAAACAAAAAAGAGCAACAGGTGTTCAAATTGAAATTACAACTGAACAGGCTTTAGTGTACTTGAAAAGTCAAATTCAATTTTTTCTGGGATTACAGTTTATTCTTTTCCCTTTTTTCCCACATTCTTTTCCACTTTGTTGAGAGTTGTGGCTTCCATGAGGTTATAATGTTTTACTGGATCCTGGATTTATTTTCTTCTGTATTCCAGCATAACACATCTAATGCAGCTTGTTTTTTGTGGGTTTTCCTTTTCAGATTGTAAGAAGTTTAAGGATACTGTTGAAGAGATAATTGAATCTCAAGGCAAGACAGAAGAGAGCAAAAGTGAAGAAGCCTCTGCTGCTTCTGAGCTTGTAGAGAAGCTGACGGTGGGTGAAACCAAAAGCGAGACTGAGAAAGAGAAGTCAGAGGGAGCAGAGAAGAAAACCGACGAGCCCTCTTCTGCAGCTTGACGAGAATAGGAGGGAAAATCTGTCCTACAAGCTTGGGTTTTTATTTGCAATCCGTCTTTGGGTTAAATATGAACCTCAGACTTATATCTGTTATTTGGAAGGATGAGTTTGGTTCAATGAGGTCTGTTTGGACGGTGAGCTTTCAGGTTGTGGTCTCTCTAGTCTGGTTTCCTTGAGTGATTGATTCAGTTTTTCTTGAAAGTTAGGTCAAGTTTCATGCAAAATGGTCAGGGTTAAATTTTATTATGTAGATGGTATATGATGATACTCTCTGGCGTTTTGTATTGTTTTGTTTATTTTGTTTGTGGTTCTCTCTATGTCAAAAAATTACCTGTTTGCTGGATGTCATAAATTGAGATTTCTTTTCTTGGCACATAAATTGGGAGTTCTTATTGCTTGGGCACTTTTTCCGACAATTGGTATCCTGAAGGCTCGGGTGTCGTTTGGGTTAAAGATCTACCTTTACGGTTTACTCTTGCTTCTGATTTTTATTCTAATTGGAATATTATTTAGATTCATCATAAAAAAATCTGGATTTGTCAAAGAAGCATAATTGCATGTAGCTTTTTGGGTTGCTTTGTTTCTTTTTGCTTTTCGGAAGAGAGAGTTTAGATTTTGTTGACAGTTGGGCTTTGAGGAAATTTTCAAATTGCTTCTTCAGCTAAAGGATTTCAATTCGCTTAACGGGTTGCATCGTCTCGAAGTTATTGTCTAATCTTTTAAAAAAATTATCAAGTAAGGTTGGCATGGAGTAGGTGGACATATTGGTGCATATCTAGTATGGTTTGTACAAATATTAAGCTCTTGTTTGGATCTATAATAATTTCTGAAATAAAACTTAAAATTGGAGTTAATATCTCATTTAGTTGTGTCAAAATTAAATAAATTTGAAATATTAATTATCATTTTGGTTCTTTTATCTTTAAATTGTTTTTCCACAAGAAGAGTGAAACAAAGGTATTCTAATACTTTTACTTGTAAGATTTGTTTATTTGTATATAAAAATAATACATATTTAATATAGTGTATACATGTTTTAAATTAGTTATATATTTTGATAATTACGTTGATTAATATTAATTTACATTTTTTACTTATTCTATGCTTATTCTATTTTTATATCAGAATATCTCCATGTACATTGTTATTCACTTCAAAAAATATATATTATTTTTCTTATTCTATATCTTAAGACTAAAACTTTGAAGAATGGGGATTGTTGTAGTAGTCACAAGTAAATTGTCATTTTAGCAGTGTTTGTTTAGAAAAACTCTTCGCTTCTAAAACTCAAGAGTGGCTATTGTGGCGGCTTTTCAAGTATGTCTGACGTTTTCTACTGTTGACACTATTTAGGAGTAGCGTTTATTAAAGCAACTCATGAACAACTTCCCCCAGCAACGACTTCCATCAATGTCCCTCGACGACATTGGCAAATTTCTTCGTTGATAGCAACAGCTTCCAACTACATTCCCAAAATTCTTCTATAAGCAAGTGCCGATTTGCTCTTCTACAAGCAAAATTCTTCTTAGAGGTTGATCTGCTTCACCTTTTCCTTCTCCACTTTCTCTTTCCCAAGGAAGTGGTCGATCTGCTCTCCTGCAATCTGCAAGTGGTCAATTTACTCCACCTTTTCTAGCTTGGGTTGATTTACTCTCTTGCAAGTAGTCGATCTGCAAGTGGTGATTTCTTATGCACATTTTCCTATTGCAAGTGGTCAATCTACTCTCCTACCACTCTTTTGTCTCCCCATAGCATTTCTAGGTTAGATTTCATACATCCCATTGCCCCTATAGAAAAATGAAGTAATTACTATAAAATTGAGTATTGTCAATCGAAGTTTTCCTAAAAACGAAATAGATCTATTAAACAAACAAAATAGATTTGTTAAACAAAAACAAACGAAATTGATTTTGGGAAGCCACCATTTTGGTTTACAAATTGATTTTTGAAATAGATCAGTTAAACAAACGAAATTGATTTTCTAAGGTCTACAAATTATCTGGGTTTAGAAATATCCAAATCTATTTTTAGGAGGTCATACATGCATCCTTGAAAATCACTAAAAAGTACCCAAATTAATAGTTGTGCAGTAAATTTGAGATTAGAGAAACAGAACAAGAACACTGCATGTTTATCACAAGCAACGTGAGATTAACAATATGATATTCTCAAGAAGTGATTGAAGTTATTGATCCTTTCTCTATTCATGGTTGCAAATATCGTGTCATTGGCATATAAACATATTAGCGAGTTTAACTAATAGAATGCTATTTTATAAGAGTGCATGAGTCCATCTTGGTTATGAATATTCTAGTGGAATGACAGTATTGACTTCTATAAATGTCTAAACTCTAAACATACTTTGTGATTGGACAAGGAGCTGAACAAAGAGGTTGCTATTAAAGTGATTGACTTTTGAAGAAGTGTGAGTATTTTATAATCTAGTTCTATCACTAGCTTGAAGCAATTCATGTATTGTGTTTCTTTCTTATAAATTATTCGGCTATATGTCAAGGTTCCTAAGCTGATCCTTGTTCTGTATAATAATAATAATATGATCCCATCTTGTAAATTAGAAAAAAAAACATTGTGGTTTATGTTATTGCAAATGTTTGAAAATTTTCATAAACGAGAACTAAAGCAACTAAAGAACGTATACTTGCTTTTGTAGGAGAACAAACATGCTTTTGTCAAAGTCTTCTTTACCTTCTGAAAAACATTGTAGTATAATACTTCTCTTTTGTAGTTATAGAAATGTGAATCAAACTCATTTGGAATATTAGGAGCTTTTTCATTTACATTTCAAAATTTCCTTATCGATGCATTGACAACAACTAATATCAAGAACTAAAATATTGTTCCACCATAGAACATATCTAATATAATCTGTAACCATCTAGGATTTCTCAATGAATATGATTGTTTTTTCTTTGGACAACTACATTCCCAGGAGTAAACTTATACACAAGCAAGGTTGCATGTAGGGTCAAAATGGGGTGCCCGGTGCAAGTCTTGGGTTAATATGGTTGTATGTAATTATAATAGTTACTCAAGAAAGGACTCATTGGTCCTGAAGACATTTAGTATGGTTGTGTTCTTCCAATTTTATTCTCTTGGGCACATTTTGAATCTATGATTCATTTGAGACAGTTATAGAGAATGTTGAATACTTATACCTTAAAAGGCAATCATGACTAGTGCAATTTGTCTAGACCTTAAAAATCAACTAGTTTTCAAATATCAAGAATATTGTAAAGGAAGCTATATAAAGTATGTATCTAATCAAGAAGAATGCTAGTGAAGTAAGGGTTTTACATATCAAGGAGAAGAATAAATGGCTCAAATGAAATGATAATTAGGCAGATAGAGGACAAACCTCAAGGTTAAGGTATTAATCTTGCCTATTTTTATTAGATGTTTGACTTGTAAAAACTAGGCATTGTTGAAGTAATAGGTTTAATAAATGAGGATTCATAAATTCAACCAAGAAAATTCCAATGGCAAAAGCACCATGACATTAGGCCATTTTGTGAATATTGTAGATGGCAATACAAGGTTTTCTTGTGAGGGATATTGAAGGATTTAAAAGATAAAAGTATCAAAATTTTGTTGATGATCCTATGCTTGGATCACCAACTCAAACATCAAATAGTAAGGGGAGAAATGCCTGTAGTAAGATAGTGAAGATGTAACATATTATATTAGACAAAATTACGTCGATATTTTCTTTGAATTGTAAATGGAAGAAATTTCAATGAAAACCAAATGGTAGAATAACTATTGTAGTCTGTTTTTTGTGTATTTATCAACTAGGTCAACTATTGTAGCTTATTTTTTGTACATTGTTTCTTTGTCCTTATACTTTTTTGGATTGAGTGATTGGAATCTAACGAGGATGAAGCTCTTCAGTTAAATAGTCAAGCATTGCTACAATTATTATTGTTTTAAATTGTAACGTTTCTCTATTAACTTGTGTTTTGTTTGAGAGCAGTAACTTGCATTACTCTGATAAACAATACAATCATGTTACACGATAAGAGGAACATGATAATATGTTACTGTAATTTTTTAGTTGCTAAGTTCATCTCTCATACTACGAGCAACCTGGTAGGGTGTTTTTGAAGTACACTCAAATTATTGTGAACGACTTGTGAATGTTTTATACATGTTTATTGTTAGAGCTTCAGTATCTCATTTTATCAGTTACATTTTTTCACAAGGAGACTTGAAGTATAAATTTTGGAAATAGAAGGATGTAAAATTGAATGATGTGAGCAATTCTAAGTGTCGATGCATGGTAGAAGTCGAAGGGAAGCTGGTAGACATTCAAAATAAGGTGGTGGAGGTGCAACTGTGCAAGACATGGTGATGAGAATGAAGAAGGAATGGTGTGAAATGAACTTAAAGAAGAATAAAGAAATTTGTGTTGTAATTGGTGCTACTCGTCACCATCTAGGTGACTATTTTACTCAATTGAAGGATGGAATTGTTGATGTTCAATATTACTTAAAATTATATAAATATTTAGATATTAGTAAAGTCTATGGCCTTATTTGACATATAATTGACCATCTTGATAGAACCATTCACTTTGACCAAAGTTTTTTGATTAATTTCTCAAGATTAAACAGAATCTGTTTTGATTCTCGCAAAAACCATCAAAGGCAAGATATATAATGCATGGGAACATGTTGATTCTAAAGCGGTTCAGACTCCACTTGAGGTTTATTAGTACCAGGAGGTTGAAGGTCTTCCCATTAAATATGCATGTGTTCCAATTAAATATTTCCTATGCTTTTAAGGTTGCTGCTTTTGTTTTCAATTGCCTGGTAGAATTTTTTTAAAATTGCAGTTGAACTTAATTCTTTGATAATAGAATTATGACAATTCTTTGGATGAATTTCTAGTAATTTTTTGAAGATGGTGGTTGCTCTTCTTCAATAGGTACTATAATTGCTTGTCTTTTGAAGCTTCGAATTGATTATGGCAGACCAATTAAAGCAGTTTTTGAAGATGGTTGCCATGAAGACATGGGTGTTGGATCATCAAGTGATGAAGAAGTTATAGGCGATATTGCAACATCAGTGTTGAAACTGACAAAGCATGCAATTGTCAACGATCCACCTTGTGCATTTGGAATTAATGATATTCTATTACTCCAAAAGATAGCAAGACTATTTGATAATAGGGTTGAATGTAGAGGCCTTGGATGCTATAATTAATAGCTGTTCAGCTCTACAGAACATACATCAAGTTGTTCTACAGTACAGGAAGGTGTTCAATCAACTACTTGTGGAGTCAAGAGTAAGGAGAGTTGCATTGAACCGTGGTGTAGAGTATTTGGAGAGAAACTTTCATGTGATTGCGTTTGCTGCATATCTTGGCAATGATGCCTTTGATGGTTTTTGATTGAACTAATAGATTACGATCACTTTTGTTTCTTGCAAACGAATGGGCCTAGCACATATCAAAATCTAGACATTTAAGCACTTTTGTTGCTTGCAAGCATTGGATTTGAATGCAAATTTCATGACAGAGTTGCCAGTGGATTCTGTAAGCTCTACAATTTGGGATTGTTGGATTTGAGCTATACGGGTATCATCAACAAATTGCCAGATTCAATTGGCAATATGGTAGAGTTTCATGGCATGTAGGAATTGGATTGATTCAATTGTTGGAATGCTAACCTTGCTTCAAGGTTTGGCAAAGTTTCATGTAGGAAGTAGTGAGAAGCATGCAGGAATAAAGGAGTTGAGTAACTTGAACAACATTTGTGCATTCCCTGGCATACTGATTCCATCGTAATATTTAATAAATTACAAGAGAAAAAATAGAGATAAAAAAATCTGATATAACCTAATATCATTTACAATTTGTAACCTAAAATAACCTGATAAAAAAAATAAAATCAAATAAGTAGATCCACGAATAATCTACAACCTCTAATCACATAAAATAATTTGCAACCTGATATAACATGATAAAATAATAATAAAGGGCAAATATGCTATAAAATAGTAATAAATAGCAATTCTATATGCTCTTAAAACATCAAGTAAACTAACGACAAGTCATAAGTTTCACGATAGCATTAACATGGAGATCAACATTGCTTAACATCTAGCAAATCAACAACATCAAAGTTCAGCAACCAATAAAGCATCTAAATAAATAGAAAATAAAGATAGAACTCAACAACCTAATGGCAAGTCATAAGTCATCCCAACACCGATTTGTCTGTTGAAATCCAAGCATCATACATTATCTTAAGCCATTTCATCCTATGGGTTGGTGGTGTGATATCAACAAATGCCTCCCTCAGGTCTAGGCTCTTGATACACATGATAGTATATAAGTATAACTCAGAGTCAACATCAATGTCATCCTCCCTGAGCAACTGCAAGCATCTTCCCATGCTAGTGTTGTCCTTTAATCGAACATACGCTTCAACAAATGATCCAACAAAGGTAAGCCTAGTTTCGAGAGCTTCCTTCTTGGAGGTCTTCACCTTCTTCTGTTTCCTTCCAATAGTCAGTGTATTAATACTTGTGGAACCTTATGTATTACCCGTGTCAACATTATTATTATAAGAAGTGTCCTACCTATGCAAGTTCTGTGTTATGTCAGTAGTTGCTGTCTTGGTGGTGTCATCCTTTTGACTTGAAGAAGGAGATTGGATAGTGGCACTAGGGATTGAAGGTGTGCTTTCTTATAGCAACATTTCCATCAAAGAGATTCATTAGTTTGGCATGAAACTTGAGTCCTTTATACCTGAACTTCTTGCATTTTGATTTCCACTGCAAGCATCAAAATACGCAACCAAATTATAACCAAAGAAGTTATTTTATACATGCAAAAGGAAGTAAAATCACAAGTCTAACTTAAGTAACTAAAATCACATAATTTTGTGTGTAAAAGAGAACTCACAATCTTAAATTGCTTCCACCAATGGTTGTCTGCTTCCTCCCAAGTCTGTGTGTTCGGGTTCTAACCAATCCTAGTTTGCAATGAAATTGTTTTCACTACTAGGAAAACAGGAAATTGCGAGGAAAGATGTCCTCGTTATGTCCTCCCAATGTCCTCCCGGTTTCCTCGCTAATGACCTTTGCGAGGACATTGCGAGGACAATAAGTCTTCACAAAATACATTGTCGTTAAATTTCAGTTGCGAATAAATTTCCTAGCGAAATCCTCGTAAGAAATTTTACGAGGACTTGGCGAGGATAGAAAGTCCTCGCAATGTCCTCGCTATTAATCGCAATTTCCTCACAATGTCTACACCATGTTCTCGCAAAAATTTTAAAAAAAATTAAAAAATAAATAATGGAGAGGCCTTAGCGAGGAAAATGTCCTCGCTAAGTCCTCGCAAGTTATAAAAAAAAATTAAAATTTTCTGCCTGAAATTCCTTATTGTCATTGGCACATTGTAAGACATTTACCTTGTGGTATTTCATAATGCTGGATTATCTTAGTTTCTTACTGTAAATAAGAAAACATAGTGCTAACTGATATTAAAGTAGGTAGCACCAGTAAAACCTAAGCATTTGAGTGCCATGCTAGTGGACTGCTGGCTACGTCTAATAACAATGCAATATATTCTAGGGTCTAAGCAGTGACTACCAGTTTCTGTATCTCAAAATCAGGCACTTACAAGTATAATCTAATGTCAGAATCTATAACAGATAAGGTTTAGTAGCAATAACAGATGAACCTCGGGAAAATGGAGGGCAATGGTCTCGTGGGAAAATCTATTCCATGTGTGTCAGATACCACTGAGTGTGGATTGGATCTGCTTTTTTGAAAAACACAAGAAGATGAACCTACAATAGACAAATTTCATGTTTAGAAGCAATAAGAAGCAGCATCCAATCTTGACTTCTTAACATTGTGTTTATTTCATTTTGACATAGGAAGTGAATAAGAAGCAACATTGACTCTTCATCTTCCTCCACCGTCACTGCTATAATCCTGTGAAGTTTTTCATATATATGACTCATTAAAACCTTCACAGTTCACACCTAGTAAACATTGTGAGTTTGTAAGCTCGACTATTAATATGTACATTGACATTTCAAACGTATCAGTAAAAATGGAAGATTCTGAAGTAATATGTGGACTTACCAGTATCAACTGAAACTCCACCAGCACTTGGAAGATAGCACAGTACAACAAAATTCAAAGCAAGAGAACAAACAGTGGCAGCATGCCCATTCCCAAGGACCCATCCCTATTGATTTCCCTACTTCACCACAGTACACATTTGAGCAGGATGTAGTTGCCACAGCCTTTCATAGTGAGATTGGTCTTCGCTATTCCTCTGCGGTTTTTCAAATGCAAAAATAGAAAGTTAAAAAGTCACTCCTGCAGAAAATAAACAGAATAAAAATAGAAAAATGGGTTCTAATATGTCAACTTGTTGGTAGATTACCAGGTTATTCTCACTGCAACCCCAGTTAAATTTTGTTGAACCAACAGATTCCAAAATTGCTTATGAATTTTGACTAATATATCATCTGCAACAGAGTATTCTCTGGGTCTTATAACCATGCACCTGGATCCAAAAGGAATACAAGTTAATATTTTGGTGTTAAGTGGTTGTCAGACGAAAGATGAAACATTTCCATTCATAAGCCAGTCGGAGGCACAAATAGGAAATATCAGATACCAGTCCGTCTTAAAGATGTTGCCTGAAGATGACGCACCAGTGCATCCTGCCCTCACCATGTCACATGCAGTTGAACCCAGTTTTTTGCTGAATTTGAACCTGAATAATTGGATGGTTGTCTCCATGACATTAGGCACAAGTTGCAACTTTTAGAGCACCTACAATTAAATCCCCAACAAGCATATTGTAACGCCCCGATCCCGGGCACGCTATCAAATCACAGTATCACAAGCATAATTACACAAAATTACAGAACAAATATAACTGTAACCGAGGCTCACCTTCAGGATCACAATGTGCAGCTAGAAGCTCCAATTCTTGCACCGGAACCCGACTGCATACGGTCTGCACCTGAAAACCAAATAGCACGCGTGAGTGACATCTAAGTCACCCAGTACGCGTCCCAAAATACACAACCACAAAACAACTTGGCAAAACCAAAAGAAACTTGTTTCTTATCCTTATGCAAAAACTTGGTTTTCACTTTTGAAAATCATCATTTCTTTTATTAAACAATCACTTGGGAATTCAATCCCAAAACCATATCCTTTTTCTTACAAAACATTCCTTTCAAAAACCTTTTGGAATTCATTTTTTTTCCAAAACAATTCCATTTTCAATATTGGAGATTTCTTCCCAAAACACACTTTTCAAATACTCATTTTGACCAGATCCAGCCTAAAACACAATGCCCCATTGGGCTCAAAACCAAATCATAAACATTGACTGGCAACTGGTTAAAACATCATCATTTCTTTTCAGGATTTTAGGACCATTTCACAAGTCCAATCCTGACCAAA
>JAMKQA010089789.1:0-17898 GCA_024699735.1 Posidonia australis
TGAATGCTTGTGTGTTAAATCCTTAAGATTATTCAGATTGCATAACAAATTTCAAAGAGTTAATAAAAACCTGAAAATCTCTATTCACCCCCCCTCTAGAGAAGCATTAGTATCCTACAATGGTTTCCTTCGATCTCAAGATCCCATCACCGAATCTCGTCCCTTATTGTGGCCTTAGTCGGAGTTTGCAAGGGACACAAGGCATTACTGACAGCTTGGGAATTGATGGAGGGGTCGGAGGAGTACCTTGGAGGCTTCAGAATGGAATGGGAGTGCATGGACCACCCTACCCTACTTATTGGGTTTGGCCAGCTATGTTTGACTCCAATCGGCTAGGAGGCCAAACTCAACGTGGAGGCCTTGAGGAGGATGAAGGAGGAGGAGAAGAATGCCTTAGAATAGACCTGATTGTGTGTTCAAGGGCCATTGGCCTTACACTAGTTGTGGCCATTTGTCGGTGGGCTGCAATGCAAGAAATGGTGAGCAAACAACTCAAGCAAGGACAAAAGGCATACAAGGAAATGTGGGAAAGTGAATGAGTGAGGGAGGGTGCGTGTATACCTGTCGTGCACTGCCAATGGCCATTTGGACTCAACTGGATGGGCTGCTCTAGTGGCTTGCTTAAACTCGATGGTTGGCAGCAAGGCAGAGGTCGATGGTGGTTTTGGAAGTAAAGGAGGAAGGCTTGGAGGTCTGGATGTTGGGAGGTGGTTAGCTGGTGCTTGGGAAGGCTTGGGACTAGTGTGGTTTAGTGGATGGTTTGGTGGCCAAAATGTGGATTGGAGGTGGATGAACAGAGGAAGACGGTGGTTTTGGAAAAGCTGAAGGCATGGGGAACAAGAAGGGTATGCAAGGAGTGCGAAAGAGCGAGCAATGGCCAAAGGTGTCTCTCACCAGAGGTAAAAGCCAATTTTATAGATGGCTGTTTGAACGACAATCATGGATTCTCACTTGCTCCCATCCTTCGGTTTGGATTTAATCAAGGGGGCATGGTTGGGATTCAATCTTACATGGACGACTTCATGGTCCAGATGAGAAATGGGACACACGTAGATTTATGCAAATCAATGAAAGACGAGGAACCAATGCTCCTTTCGTGAAAGGACCATCCGATCCTTGACCTGTCGTTACTAACTCAAGGCAACCGTGCACCCTACATGCGCAACACGTTTGTAATATCAAGCTACGATTGTCCTAAGACAGACACTTTGCATGGAATCCAGGCCTATCCCATTGTCCATCTGGGCCACAAATGGGCTTAATGGTTAAAGCTTTAGGTTGGTCATGGTTAGGTTTGGGGCTTTTGGAATATGAAGGGCTTGAAAAAAGTGTTTGGGTGGAAGTGGGGGTTTGTCGATCGAACATGTAGAGCACGCTCCGTCGAAGAAGCTGGCTACCAACTAACTGTGAAAGTCGAGGTGTCTACGGATGCCCTACCTTGAGAAAGGTCAAGGGAAGTGAGATCGATGCTTAGGGTTGAGAAAGACACATTGCTTGAGTTCATGTGAAAACTTGTTATGGGTATTGAGTCGTTTATTCGGTTGATGCACTAAAAGTTGCAACTCGTTGCTAAAGTGTTGATACGGATGCAGAGTGTCAATGTTGAGTATGCGTAGAGTTCTACTGTGGGTATGCAGTTCTTACGCGATGCTAAGGCAAATGCTGGGTGTTCTAATGACTACTGATGCTGCGAAGACTAGTTGTTGATGAGTATGCGATGCTGGGGAATGCAGGAATGCTGGTTGTGGATACAGATGCTAGAAGCAGACAATGCAATGTGAGGTACCATACTGATGGTATATCGTTCCGCAACAGTGGGGATGACGAGTCATTAAGCAGACACAAAGAGGGGCATGATGGGTTGATAGACTCATCGAACAGATAGTTTAGGCTATTAGCCCAAAGAGGGGGAGCATGGCAAGATATAGGACTTGCTAACCGAACAGAGACATTTTTTAAATGTCATCAGGACATTTGACGGCATCACTCGGATAGTTTGGGATATCGACCCAAAGGAGAAAAGTAGTACGACAAGGCTAATGACTTGTCAACCGAAGGGTGTGGTAAGTTTTAGGCTTACCGGTTGAAGGAAAAAAAGTTGAGGTAAGTTTCAGACTTACTGACTGGAGGAGAAAAGATATGGTGGGTTTCAGACTCGTCGACTGAGAAAAGATATGATAAATTTCAGACTTACTAACCGAGGATAGCATGATATCAGACTTGCTGGCTGACAAAAGAAAGGAGAGTGTTGTCAAGATATCAGACTTGTTAAGCTGACAAAAGAAATGGGAGAGTTGACAAGATATTGGACTTGTCAAGTCGACAAAAGAAATAGAAGAGTTGACAAGATATCAGACTTGTCAGGCTGACAAAAGAAATGGAGAGCTAGCAAAATATTGGACTTGTTGGGCTGACAAAAGAAATGAGAGAGATAACAAGTTATTGGACTTGTTAGGCCGTCAAAAGAAATGGGAGAGCTGGTAAGATATTTTACTTGTCGGGCCAACAAAAGAAATGGAAGAGCTAACACGATATCAAACTTATTAGACTGACAAATGGTAAGTTTCGAGCTTACCGACCAAGGAGGATAGAAAGATATCGGACTTGCGGATTGACAAATGGTAAGTTCGAATTTACCAATCGAGGAGGATAGCAAGATATTAGACTTGTAGGCTGACAAATGATAAGTTTTGGACTTGTCGAACGAGGAGGATAACAAAATATTGGATTTGCAGGCCAGCAAATGGTAAGTTTCAGACTTATTAATCGAGAAGGATAGCAAGATATTTGACTTACAAGTTGACAAATGGTAAGTTTTGGACTTACCGATTGAGAAGGATAGCAAGATATCGGACTTGTGGGTCGACAAATGATAAGTTCTAGACTTACTGACTGAGAAGGATAGCAAGATATCAAACTTACGGGTTGACAAAAGAAAGGGGAGAGTTGATACGATATCGGTTTTACTGGGTCGAAAAGAGAAAGGATAGGATTGACAAGATATTGGATTTGTTATGTTGACAAAAGAAAGGAGAGAGCTGGCAAGATATTGGTCTTGCCAAGTTGACAAAAGAAAGGATCGGATTGACAAGATATCAGACTTGTCAGGACAACAAAAGAAGTAGAGAGCTGGCGAGATATCGATCTTGTTGGGCTGACAAGAGAAAGGATAGGATTGACAAGATATCCAACTTATTAGGCCGACAAAAAAAAGCAGAGAGCTGGCAAGATATCAGTCTTGTTGGGCAGACAAGAGAAATAATTGGATGATGTGGCCTGTTGTTTCTGTTGCTTTGTGTACGGCTCATCTCAGAGGCTCACTTGTATCTTCGGCAAGTTAGGGGGTAAATCTGTAATTTTTCGATCAAATGGACTGAAGCTTGTAGCAAGGCTAACCAAGTAGGAGCTAGAGACTTCAATGATTGCCCTAAGGTGCTCAGCGATCTCTGGCCAATAGATGGGGCACGAGTGCTATCTTTTGCAATGACAGGGGATATCTGTAATTTTACCCATCTAATAGGGCTGAATCGTGTAGAGGGCTGACCGTGTGACTTTACGGTAACCCCAAACATGATTGAAGGTGAAAGGGGCATTTTGTGAGTTTTGGTTGGCAATCCAGGCACAAATGCCATTCTATTGAAAGATAGGGACATTATTGTGATTTTCACTAAGCTACTGTACAATAACCTTGTAGTGCTGAAAGAGTACAATTGATTTTTTACATTTGCTTTTGAAGTCTAGGAAGCTTACTTTGGCCAAGATTAGTAGTTTAAATGCAATTTTAAAGAAGATAGGAATCTTTCTGCCAAATTTTACTGAAGTTGTTTCTTTGAATTACTTGCTAAGGAACGTCTATGCCCCCATTTAAGTGCTCCAAATCATTGTCTTCACCCTTGGATGGATTAGGATGAGATTTTGCTACGAGACAATAGTTCAATGGCCTTCTGCAAAATCACATATTTCAAAGCATGAACGAGTTTCCTAGGATATGAATGCTCAAGTAGGCTATCTAGGATTGAACTGAGCTCCTTGGAGTTGTTTCTAGAAACGCTGCCTATCATGTGGGGCACTTTTTGATCTCCAGATGATGCTAGGAACCTATGCATAATTTTAAGAAACTGTCAAAAGCTTTTGCAGAACTGTTTATTTGGATTGATTCTGGCGATGCGTTTTGATGCATAGAACTTGCCGAGAGTCCCATTGGCTGTACGGACATTGTCCTGAGTTGATGGATTTTTTGGGCCAATTCGCAAATTTACTAGGAAAATTGCGTTATAATCCAGAATCGGTGCAAAAGCTGTCAGACATGCTATACAATCTTCAAAACATTGCGGGCCCCATTGGAAGTTAACACTGTGGCAAGCCGGTGCTTGCCAGTTGGTTTCCTTCGTCATATTTTCCAGAAAAATTTCCATGGCTTGCTTTACATAAGTCATGATATGCAATAAAGTTTTCCTTCTCCATTTAAAATCAAAACTCACTCTCTCTTCCTCCACAAGAATGACTCGTCCTCCCTCTCCCTTACTGCTCCTTCGTCTTCCTCTCTTCTTCTTCCTCAGTCGGTCGGTGAGCAAAGCTTGGGTGGACGGTGGCCTTCGCTGTCGGGGAAAGAACGGTCGATGGTGGTTGAGCAAAATGGTACGTCTCTCCTCCGTCTTCTCTGCCAAGTGGGTATGCCATGAGCCCTCCCCTTATCCGGCATTGAGATGGCTTGCCAGCGGGTCTCGCAGGTGCTGTCGGAGTAGGCCGGCGATGAAGGCTCGTCGGGCTGGCCAGGGACGTGTCGGCGGTGTGGTGGCTGGCCTCTGAGGGGAATGCTCCGTAGGTGTCGGCCTAGACGGCGGGGCTGGTCAGCTTGGGCCTTTTGTGCCTTGTGGGCCGTCAGCCTGTCTGTAAATGCCCAAACAAACTTCCCCTTTTGTTTTGTGCTGTAAAAATCAAATATGACACTGCCTTAGCCAATCATAGAAACTGCCATAAGAAACCACTGAGTTTTTGTAAAAAAAGTTGTTTAACTCTGGCTCTGTATGACTCGACTGATTTACTACCATACTAATGGAATTCGTGCATGATCAGCATCAATGTGTATTTTTGGTGATGATTTGGCTTGGAAATATCACTGAATATGTGTAATTGGGCCACCATATGATGACTTAGAATTTTCTATGTTTCTATTTGCCTGAATATGCCTGGCTTTGAATCTGTTTTTGGCCTTTTAAATGTGACACTGATGCAATCTGTATGAAAAGTTACCATTTTGCTTAACGAAATGCAGGCTTATTGTGAAGCGTTCTGCTTTGGAAAATATTTTGTCTAATAGCAAAACCCTATTTTGCGAAGGATTAGCAAATTCATATGACTTTTGTAGTGTTGACTTGCTTAAATCTGGATGTTCACGTCCTTTTCTTGTTTGTAGTTTGACTCAGAGTATAAACTTCCCAAGGGAAATGTAGCTGCTTCTGGCTCGCAAGCCCGGAGTCACGCAGCCAACTCCAGGGGCTCAAGAGCAATGCCACACCCACAAGCATCGAGGGGATTAGCCGATATTGTTGAGTCAAAGGTGCCTGAGAAAGTAACTTTGGTATTAGTTCATCTGGCTTTCACTGCTATATTAGGAACTAATTTGTTGTCTAAAATTCTGTAGGAGTTTGGCCATTTCGGGGGACACTTGCTTTGCAGTGATCATATCTACGTCAAGGAGAACTTTGAGGTATATTTCACTTTAGATCTAGCGTTTTGGATTCAGTAAGTGGTTCTTGTGCTATTTCACTATTTCTGACAAGAGGGTGACACCGAACGTGCCATGCGGTGCCTCTGTGAGCCCATGTTGGATCATTTTGGGCATCTCCCCGACTTCTTGAGGGACTTTTTGTTACACCATATCCCATTCGAGAGCTTGTTGGGGATCCATAGCATTCATGGGCACTATCAGTTCTTTAGGGCTTTAATAGAAAGGTGGCATCACTAGACGCATACCTTTCACTTTCTGTTCGGTGAGATGGCAATCCTACTTGACCATTGGACCATGTTGACTAGCCTAGGCTTTGACGGGGAGCCTACAGTGGGGATGGTAATGCAAGGCTTCTCCAAGGTTCCACAACTACTAGGGCATGAGCGTCTACCCTTCACTCGTGACTTGTATTACTTTCACTACAATTAGTTGCGGGAGTGTACGAAGTTCTAGTCAGATCTGGCTCCAGTATCTCAGGTGGCTGATTATGTTCTCTGCCACTTCTTACTCGAGTTTATTGGACTGATCATCTACGACACCTCAGGCTACTATGTGCCAGCTGATTGGCTTATATACCTTGCTGATGTGAACAAGCTGGGCCACTATGACTTGGGAGGAGCCAGTTATGCTTATATGCTTTTCGGGTTGGATGACGTAGTCTTCAAGAACGTGTGTTCCCATGTTGGGCTATATCCACTCCTAACGGTAAATTTTGGCTATTATTCTGTTTATTTATAATTATAATTGTATCTGTAAGCTCTTTAACTCAAATGCTTTTGTAGTACTAGTGGATGGAGCAATCGACATGGGAGCACTATTTCTTTCGCATTCGCTCGGATGTCCTACCCTTACCTCAACAATGGTGCGAGTCTGACCACCCGGTAGCCTCCGACGTTTATAGCTACGAGGCGTATTGCTATCTTTTGGATTTGATAAGCATTGATGATGTAAGTGTGCTGCAATTATTTCTTTTCGTCTGCCAAATGCTCTTGGATATTCATCGCTATGACACTGGTTGCTTCTCTCTGTGATTCAGTTGGATATACGGCCATTTGAGTAGCACGAGCGGGTTGATTGGGTCCCTTGGCCTTCGCTCGGGTGCTCCACCAGAAGCATGTGAAGTTTTATTATTTGAAGAGATGCCTACTATCTCCGTGGTCGCGCTTGTCACCAATATACAAACGAGTTATGCATTTCCTTGTCTCCTTCTAAGGATATGAAATCCTAGGCTTCAACTCAAGTGAAGGCACGGTCGACCACAATTACCGTGTTTGTTGAGAGGAGCCGGTATACCTTTCTCTTGATCAACTATGACGAATATCTCGACTAGTTCGAGCGGACTAGAAAACTACACTTGTTTGACAAGAACTGAGGGAGGAGCAAAGGGAGATGTGGTTTTCAGAGGATTGGACTTAGGTAACTGCTTTTCCTTGTAGCTAGACATATTTATTTTCTACTTGATTTAACATTCCTTATTTTGACATGACACTTGTAATTGTCCTTAGAGGTTTTAGGACAAGCTTGGTGGCTGGTACAACCAAGCACAGTGGGCCAAGGTAAAGTTTCCTGCCCCTTTAGTTTAGTCGGTAACTATTTCTCTGCTCTGTATAATGTTGTTACCCATCATCTGACAACTTTCCTACCTTTTTTAGGCACGATGGGAGGCATTCCTAGTGGTACATCAGTCAACTTCAAATCCTTATATTGAATCACTGCTTATTACCTAAATTACAAAATTGCTTATTTATACGAACTGCTTGTTCTGACTTGTTTCTTACTTTTTAGGGCACAAGCCCCTGGGTTAAGGTAGTCATTGGGAGCAGTGGCGAGTTCAGTCTTAGACTAAAGGAGGAGGATGTCTTTGGTGGTGGGGACCCGATTGGTGCCTCTAGCTTGGCTCTTGGGCCTTCCCAAGCTCGAGCCACTTATGCCTGGATACTACGCCACAAGGCTGACCGCTAGCTCGTCGTTCCTGCACGGAGGGGTGAGGGGAGTGACTTCGAGAAGGACTAGAGGATCTGGCTTTTATTCTATTTCTGTTTCTGTCCAATACAGTTCTTTAAACCTTGAATGATGTATGGATATTTGACAGTTGTTTGGCAACATTCGATATGCAATTGTTTGTCTTAAAAGAGTGTATGTGCTGGTTGTTCAATTATGTGGATGCCATGTTGCCTGTTTTCAAGTTTCTTGTTAAGTTGCATCAGTAGGGTGAGCCAAGAAAATGGGTTGTTCCTTAGAAAATTCCTTGGATTTTCTGCAGTCCCTACCTACACAACTAGTCTGTGGTATCGGCCTGCGATTGTCCCTTGCTACATCAGGTCGTCTGGCTGCTGTGCTAGAGGCCATATAAAGGGGAGCTAGGGTTGTGTTCACCTTTCCATTTTGCATCCACCTCATGCCTTCGACCCTCCTTAGGGTTTTTATGCCCCTCCCTCGGCTTCCAATGCCTTCCACAACTCTGACAACTACCAAGTCCTAATTTCTGATGATCTCCGGCCATGGTAAGGAGTTGCTTGCCTTGTTAAGCTAGAAACCTCTTTGGATCTGTTCTTTTGCTTCTCCATTGCGCTTTCCTACAATTCGAACCCTCGATCTGCCATTACATTCATGCATTTGCTTGGTTTCCTTGGGTAAGAATACCCCACTTTGGTCCACTACTCCGAAATGCTGTGATCTTGGATTGGTTGGCTCATCGCCAGATATCATGAGAGGCTTTGCTCTTGAGGAATCTCCTTTAAGGAAGTAAGTCATCTGCTGTGCACGATTGTTTGATTTTGGGAACCAGCCTATCACGTCTTTACGTTTGGCTAGACTGAGTTGACCTTGACCCTGGAGGAGGTTCGATGGATCAGTGGCATACCGAGATTGCTAGGTCCTCCGACATTCATGCACTAGGATGGCTATCTCGCTGTTCTGAGTCAGCTGACCGGACTTAGCACTGTCGACTGTAGGCAACAACAGGTCTACACAGATGGCTCTATTCCTATGGTTTACTTGGATTACTTTGGTGAGGTGGTGCAAAGGTGAGTTGAGTTAGGAGACGAGCTATGGCTCTGTGGATTCATCTCACTCTTCCTCGAAGAACTGATATTTAGTCATGGTTGGACGATTGTACAGCTTGAGGTTGCCGAGATCACACTAGCTATACCGACCCGATAGATCGATCTAGCTCTCGTTATTCTGGCTAAGACAAATTTAGGCCTGGATCAGACTCTACACTGTCGCTAGTTCTACGACTGCGTGGCCTTGGTGCAGGTACATGATGTTGATTCTGCTATTACTTACGCAATTGTCCTTGCTAATCTCTAGTTTGGCAAGTCTGGCTGGCAACCCACATGGGTGTGGAGCTTTTGCACCCTCAACGATCTGCATTCGAGGCATATTGTAGCAGCGATCATGTCCAGACGCTCGTGAGTGTTAGTGAGTTTTATGATCAGCTAGCGAACCTCTCTAACGACTAGGTGACCTGACACATCATCCCGTCCACCGTTGAGCCATTTGCTGTATTCTTCAATGACATTGACGTGCAACTGATTGTGCTCCCTGGCCTGACTGGAAGGATTGAGAATCACCCGGCCTGGGTTTTCCTTTAGTTCGGGTTCTGTCAGGACACTTTTGAGTAGAGTCCGATGCTAGAGTTTCTCTAGGTGTATCCCCTGAACTCTATTAATATGACGGGCTCCATGGCTATGCATTTGTGTCCACTCTTTTGATTTGGCCTTGGTGGCTGGTTGTGGCTGCACTCCAGAATACAAGGCTTACATCCATGAAACTTGGCCCATCAGTGAGATAGAACTGGGCGTGCCTCTATTCAACGATGTAGGAAGTTGCAAGAGGCCTTAGATGAGCTTCGACGATTGAGGATTTGATACGGATGTTGAAAATGGATAGTATTCTCAAAGCTTGTCCACCAATCTTGTGTCAAGACCATTAACTGTAATATGGAATCCTTTGTTAAGTATTTTGAGCCTTCATGTTGTCCACTTATTTTGTTTAGCATATATACTCAAAATACAGATCAATGGTGACTGGCCTAGTCTAGAATTCTATCTTGACCAATCCATGAAACCTTGTCGCGCAACCCATCCACATAGGCGAGTCACAGTCTCTAGATATCAGAGATTGCAGCCACTTTTACTCCGTCTTGGAGATACTCAGAAGGTCTTTGCCTGTGGTTATCCAGTCTACTCGTGTAGCTTAAGGGGTCTTTGACTACAACTACTCATGCATGTTATCATGGCTTCATCAATATGCCCTAGAAATGTCCATTTTAACCTCTTTTACACCTGTTCAACTTTTACTGACTCTGGTTTGCTCTTAGGACTACCAAGAAGATTCTCTGCATTGATCAGCTGCCCTGTTCCTCACATTGTTAAGTCCCAAGGTAGCTAGCTCGCACTTGGTTGAGCATGATTAGTCAAAAAGGTTTATCGAAAAGTAGTTGACATGCCCTAGGTTGAAAGCATACAGTCGGTGGTGTCTTACCAGAAGTTAGCTGATATGCCCCTAGTAGAGGACATCAGAGGATTTTACTAGAAGGCAGCTTACATGTCCCTAGTCAAAGATACCCTTCTACTGACTTGTAACCATAAAGGCAGCCAACATGCCCTAGTTAAAACGTAGTGAATCCTTGTAAAGCCAATGCATGAGTGTGAAGGTGATAGGACGAAGATGCTAACAAATGAAGAACGTATGTGTAATATTCTAGTTGCCTTAAGTCTTGGAAGACCCTTTTGTTTAATGCAGAAATGGGGTTACTCCTCGACTCAAAGGACTCCATCTGAATGCCTAGGAGGTAGGTATCTCTCGGTGGGAAGATGTTGTGAGTTTATGGTGGTGTACTGGGTGGCAATGAGATCCCAACTCCATGGGCCTCACACCTACTCTTTTCAGGATACTTTTTTCTTTGCTCTGTCATAGGCATGCAGGTTCACTCCTCCTTTGTCTTGGAGGTAATTGGGCTTGGTTTCAAGGTGGGGGAGCTGCATGGAAGGGGTGGCTAATCACTTTGCTAGTGGGGAGGCTTCTCAGGCAACCCTTTTACTCCTCTCCATGCTTTGTGTTTAGGGATAGAGCTAATCCTCATGCCTCTCTCTCTAAGGTTGACTTCTGTCTTCTCATTTCTTTTATGCCCTTTCCATTAATGATATATTGTTTTGGCTCACTCTCTCTCTCTCGCCCTATCATTTTATCTCTCTCTAGAGGTGTTTAGCCCTAAGGGGTTTGTCTACTTCATCTGGTTCTCAGTGAGTGGTGGCTCCCTCTCTCACTAGGGCATCTAGATAGCGCCTTTTGGGGAGGTGATGGTCCCTTCCACAACAGACTAGCCTTTCCGATTTTCATCATCAGACTATGCTTATGTTGATGATGTAGGATGCTTAGGACGCATTATGCATGTGTGACGGAGATGAAACATACACAGTGGATGTATGAATGCATGCACAAGTGCTGGACAAATGCATGAATGCGGAAACAAGAGACAACTTGTGTATTAATGTAGCAAGTAGACGTATGTAGGTAGGAGATGCAAGATGGTAGTAGGCTTTTTCAGGATAAGGATACGACCTCCAGTCATTGGTAGTACTTCTTCAGGTAGCATGCGTTGACTGGTTTCGATTACTTTACTTGGTCCATATCCTTGAGGATGACAGTGCCACTGGAGAAAGCCTGCTTGATGACAAACAAGCCATGCCAGTTGGGCTAAAACTTGCCATGACCATTTGGGAGATGGATGGCGTGAGCAATTAGGTCCCCTAAACTCCTAGGCAGGACTTTCTTCTAGTAGGCTTTGGCCATGTGCTTCTGGTAGCACTGAGCATAGTGCATGGCTTGCAGCTTGTGCTTGTCAATCAAATTCAATTGAGCATAGTGATTCTCAACCCACTCAGCTTCTTCTAGCTCTGGTTCTTTTAAAACTTTGAGGGATGGGATCTCCACTTTGATGAGTAGCACCACCTCCATGCCATAGACCAGTGAATAAGGAGTTGCTTCTATAGATGTTCAGACAGAGATTCTATAAGCCTATAAAGCATACAGGACCTTCTCGTGTCAATCTCTATGGGTCTCTGCCATTTTCTTCAATATCTTGACAAGATTCTTATTGGTTGACTAGACCGCGCCATTCATCTGTGGGTGATATGGAGAGGATCGATGATGTCTGATCTGGAAATTCTGTAGGTAGTCCTCGATCCTCTTGACCATGAAATTCTTCCCGGTGTTAGAGATGATTGCATGTGGGACCCTGTACTGGGCGATGATGTTTTTGAGCTACTTCTTCGTCATGGCGGTAGTAACTATCTTATAGGAGGCTGTCTCAATCCACTTGGTAAAATAATCGATGGCCACAAGGATGAAGCGATGCCCATTTGAAGCCACTAGATGATTGGCACCAATGATGTCAATTCCCCAAGCGAAGAATGGCCATGGTGATGATATGCTGTGTAACTATTGTGGAGGCATGTGGATCAAGTTCCCATGGACTTGCCTGGCATGACAGTTTTGGAGAAATTGGTAATAGTTTGCTTCAATGGTTGACCAAAAGTAGGCTTCTAGCATGATCTTCTTGACTAGCAACACACAATTCATGTGCGACCCACATGTTCCAGCATGAAATTGTAACATTAAGGCGTCGAATTCTTTCTTGTCTAGGCATCTCAGAAGCATCTGGTTGTACTACGGGAGCTGTGGCATTAGAAGGCAAGATTTCGGTTTCCAGGAAGACTTTAATGTCATGATACTACAGGAGCTCTTCTACTGTGTCTGCCTCTTCTATGCTCATGCAGTGCGCAGGCTGATCGGTATTGTTGATATCTCATTTTCGCATTTCCTAGAGTCATCTAAGATAGAAACTTTTGAGGTGCCCCAGATTACAAGATTGAGGATCTCTGACTTATTTTTTAGAAGTTTCATGATTTTTCATAAAAACATTCTTGATTTTACTTAGTTCAAGATTATTAGCTATGACAGAGCTAACTCGCTCAAGTTGGTGGCATGCTTGAGTTTCTTGAACGTTTTTGGTGTGAGTCACAAACTATGGTAGAGCTAACACTCTCATCTTACTCAAATTGGTGGCAAATTTGAGTACTCTAAGCTTAAAGAAGGTGGTTTTATGATTTCATGTGATTTCTAAGTATTTTCCAGACTTTGAAGATGTTTCTGTGGATTTAACATAAAAGATAGAGGGTAGAATGCAAAAGACCAGAGTTTTATCTGTGTGACAGGTGACAACTGACAAGACTATTTGCCAGTCAGATTGGCAATTAGACTCACAGCCACAATAATAGGTGATAAGAATCCTAGAATTATTTCTCAAGATAATTTGTCATCATAGGCTTTAATATAATATATGGAACATTTATAAGTATTATCATGATTTTTCCCATAATTATTTTAATTTCTAGGATTTTCTGTGTGCTTGAATAATTATTTAATATCATATAAATCCTTATCAATTCCAGAATATTGTAGAAATTTCTATAAAAATGGGTGACATCAAGATTTATATCATGATTTAAAACGAGATATGATATTAACTATGACTTTTTAAATGCTAGAATTATTTATAATTTAAAAAGATAATTTCAACATGTGCTTAATTTTCAAATATTTAAAATGAGATTGGAATTTGTTAGAGATATATTTAACATAATTCTCATAATTATTGGGCATTTTATCTTTCAAATTTGAATTTGATTTTGAATTTGGATTTAAAATTTGATTTTGAATTCAAACATTTTCTAGAATATTCTAGCGATTTCGAGATGATTTGAAAATTGCGAAATGAGTCACATTCTGTTACTAGATACTTACTTGATCAGTTTTGGATTTTATTTTTAAATATGGAGGTATTTAGAGCTTGTTGCCACAAGGAGTGGCAACTAGCTTGTAAAATACGTTTTCGTCTATTTTTTCACACCAAAAAATAGGATCTATTGGGCTATCGCTGGTCCTAGTGCCGACATATCTGACGAGTTCAAAATATTCATTGTTCAAAATTTCAAATCTGATTTGATATCTAGATTTTTTTTCTCCAGTCATTTTCATCAAGATCTGACATCCCAACCTTTATAAATATCCCTTAGGTCTAAGCTTTAGGGGAGGCTTTCCAAATTTAGAGAGAGGTTACCCAAAGAGATCAATTCTTGGCGATGCCCTACCAAAATTATGTCAGAATCCTAGATTCAAAGAGATCCTTTCAATCCAAGCCATAGTGCACCTCTAGAGCTCCAATCATGCCTCCACTTCCTCCATCTACTCTAAAGCGTACGAGGGTAAAGGAAGTATTGTTTTCCAATTATTTTATTTTTTAATGCATATAATCCATTGCATGACATAATATAGCCCATAGCATATGCATGTGGGACAACCCCCAGTTAGTATTAGGCATATTTGTTCATGTCATTAATTTTCTGTTTTGATATTATTTACTGCACCCAATCTAATCCGGATTCTTGTTTTGTTTTTCATGTTTGTCTTGAAGGGAAGGATACTAAGTAGCATGGGGACACCACTAGACAATATCCTACCATTGAGCCAATAAATCGAGAACTCACATCATCACATCCACCACAACCATATCCCGCAAGGTGCCTTGTCAACCAGCGAAAGCAAAGGACAAGTGGTGATCACAACAAAAGGTGTTGACGTGAGTGGACATGATGGCATCTACATCAACCACCCCCAAATCCACAACCACAGATACGAGTGACTAAAACAACTATTTCATGATTCTCTGGTATTGAGAGCCAAGATGCTAGAGTTGCTAGAACATCTATATATGCATTTTTGGCTCTGCTCATGAAAGAGAAGCAGATGCCCTTAAATTCTGAAATGAGCTCCAAGAGATAAGTGTGGTATGGCACCAATTTTAAATTCCATCTTTCAACTTCCATTGACTTGAGAGATAACTAGCATGGCATCGCTGTGGACTTGTAATTTGCAAACACCATGTTCAAGTGCGGCTTGGAGCCTATGGATGCATGCCTCATATCCATCCTTGTTGTTCATGCATTTGAGGCTCAGCTTCCTCGCATATGGGATCATCTGACCTTGCAGCATTGCTAGCATTGCACCGATGTCCATGCCTTTCTTGTTGACTCCTCCATCAAAATAAAGATACCATTGCTTTCTGGATCATCCATGGCGAACAATATATCTTCATCAAGGAACTGAGTCTGCAAGGGTTGGTATTTTGGCAAGGGTAGTTTAGCCAAGTGGTCTACTACTGCCTGCCCTTTTACTGATTTCTACATGACAAAAGTGATGTCATATTGAGACAATAACACCTACCACTTGACATATCGGCCCACTAGTGCTAGCCTTCAAAATAGATACTTCATTGGGTCATGGCGGCACAAAAGTAAGATAGGATACACCATCATGTAATGCCTTAAGTGTTGTGTGACCTAGATAAGGGACAGATAGACTTTCTCAATAGTGCTATACTTGGCTTCGCAATTGCTGAACTTCTTACTCGAATACTAAATGGCTCTCTTTTTGTGACCTAACTCATCGTGCTGGCCCCAGATTGTGTCGGTGGAATGCTATGTCGCTGATAAGTAGAGGAGTTGCAGTCGCCTTGGTGTCGAGGGAACCAAAACTAGAGGCCTTACTAAGAGTTGCTTGATCTTCTCAAATGTTGCTTGGCACTCCTCGCTCCAGCTGCTCTAGGCATTCCTCTTCAGGAGTTTAAAAATTGGCTTGCAGATCGGTGTGAGTTGAGAAATGAATCGGCTAATATACTATAGTAGCCCAGTAGCCCTCGGACTTCCTTCTCTATAGTGGGGGGAGGCATGTCAATGATAGCTCTGGCTTTGCTAGGATCCACCCCTATTCCCCACTAGCTCATGATGTATCCAAGGAGCTTTCCTGATGATACCCTGAACACACATTTACTAGGGTTGAGACGATGCGTGTATTTCCAAAGATGGTCGAATTGTATCCTCAGGTAGTTAAGATGGTCTTCGGGTTCTCTTGATTTGGTGATCATGTCATCCATGTACACCTCGATTTCTTGGTGCATGACTTCGTGGAAAGTGCTGTCATCACCCTCTGATATGTGGCACCTACATTTTTCAACACAAACGACATCATCTTGTAATAGATGATTCCCCAGTGGGTAATAAATGATGTCTTTTCTATGTCTTCTTCTACCATTCTGATGTGATTATAGCCTAAGAAACCATCTATGAATGATAGCATCTTGTGTACTGTGGTATTGTCCACCAGGACATCAATATGAGGTAGAAGAAAGTCGTCTTTTAAGCTCGCCTTGATAAGACCTCTATAATCCATGTACATGCAGACCCGTCCATCCCTTTTAGGCACTAGCACAACATTGGCAAGTCATTCTGGAAAAAGGACGACCTTGAGAAAATTGATTTTATGCTACTTCATGATTTTCTCCTTAAGCTTGAGCAACCACTATGGTTGTCATCTTTTGAGCTTCTGTTTGACTGGCTTGACACTAGGCTTGAGCGGTAAAGTGTGCACCACTACCTTGACATCTAGGCCGACCATATCATCATAATTCTAGACAAAAACGTCTATATATTCTTTGAGGAAGGCAATGAACTTTGCTTTCGTTTGGGGGGTCAACCTGGCACTAATGCGTAATTCTTTAACATCATCTACTGTGCCAATATTGACGAGCTCCATCTCCTCTTCGACATGGAGATTAGGACCCTTCGGGTCATTGTCATATGGTTGGAACTCTAGCAGTGCATCATCATATTCACCTACACCTTCGTCACAGGCTATGAGCTCAGATAGGATCTCTTACTCAAATGTTGGATCTGTGATGTAAAAAAGAGAGACCTATTCTGACTCTTGCCCTTGTCAGTGCTTCAGGAGAGTAACACTGACCTGTGTGTTCTTGTATTGGCACTAGGTGGCCTCTGCACTGACATTCCCTAAGCCTATCAATGGACCAGGCTATTCTGTCTCTTCTATTGCCAAATCTTTATTGGTGTGTGTTGTTTTTTCTGAATTTTCTGATTTTTTGTGCTTTTTGGCTGTGATGTCTTTATTTGGTGGTTGTCACTTTGCTAACTGTTTTGACAGCCACCACCTAGGATCTTTGTCGAGCCTAAGTCAGGATTTTTTTTTTGACCCTCATCTTGCCTAAGGTGAGGTTTGGGCTGTAGAAACCATGTAGACTCGCCTCCTAGTTGTTGGGAGATTAACTCCCCTAGTCTAGCAAAAACTGATTCTTCTTCTTCTTCATGGGCCATAACGGCCAACTGGTCTCGATACTTCTGAGGTGTAGATATCGTCTCCTGTTCCATAGCTACTGCTTTGCCCTTTCTTATCTTGCTCTCTTCTACAACATCCTCTACTAGTATGACAAGCTGTTCTTGGAATAATACTTCCAGATCTTGAAGCATTGTGTCTACTTGGGCTTCTATGGTTGCTCCATCCTCTTCATCTGAGACAAGATCGACATAGTAGGCTTGTGCATGCTCGCGCACTTTATGGCTTGGGGTTCCTATGCCAAGTGTAGTGCCTCTGGTAGTGAGCTGGATTTGGATTGGTAGTGATGGTGCCAGAGGGACTACTGAATGCTCTAGAGGGTGTGAGGATGAGGTTACCACACCTGGCTATTGGACCAACTACTGGGCAATTGAGCTAGGGATTACGCCTTCTGCTGGCGTAGGTGGTGGACTTGTAGACGATGTTGTGGGGAGTGATATCTGGGCTAGACTTGTTGAGGTGGACAGTGGAGGTACTGTTAGTGAGGCAGGCTGCACTACTAGTGTGATGGAATTGGTTGACTGATCCACTAGTGAGTGAAATTGTTGTGTGGGAACCATTGATATCATGAGTGTGTAGGATCGAATAGTTCCTCTAGAGGGGGGGTGAATAGAGAATTAACACTTTTTAATTTACTTATATCAGTTTTTATGAGTGAATGAAAAATTGCATGTAAGGAGTTTATTTTGTACGTATAAATAGCTTAACTACTCAAGCAATCAATATAACATACAAGAGAAAGATGAGAGCAATTGATGTAGACAAGTAATTTATAGTGGTTAGGCAACCCAGCCTAGTCCACTCCTCAAGACCCTCTTGAGATTTTTCCCTTATTTAACATAAAATAAGAACTTACTTGTTGGCTATACCACCAACGCTGTTTGCTCTTTCCACTTCTCAATTCCCGAGAAGCT